>JAAEAF010001402.1:0-223232 GCA_011037195.1 Triatoma infestans | reverse complement strand
ACATTTTGTATTTAAATATACTACTTGAAAAAGTAATTAGCCTCTTGTTATCGCATTTCTTTCTTTCCAAAAGGGTTTTCTTCCGCTACAGAATTTTTTCATAAATTTAATTTATCTTAATAATAAGTAGCTGGTGAAATAAGAGCAAGTTCTATAGTATTATTGTAGCATTTCATAACAAATTTTTCACACAAAAGTAATTTTTCTAGGAATACAGTATGAGAAGACTATTTACACTATATAGGTTAAATATATTTAAGAGTGTTTTTTTTTTGTTTAATATTCTGAATATGTTAGGTAGATAGCCGGTTTCTATGGTGTATATTGGTGGGTTCAAATGCAGGCTACAAAATAATAATAATAATAATAATAATAAAAGGAGACAAGGTGTGAAGTAAGAACTAGTATGCCATGAACACGAACTTCTTCTTGTATATATTTGAATGTGTGAGGTCGTCTTCTTAACACTTTACTGTTAGCGAGGCCTTCTTGCTACATGATACACCACTTTGTAAACATTATGAAAAACTCTTCTTCTTTCCTTTCGTTATTTACAAATATATAACTACATACATACGCACACACATATATACACACTTTATTTACATTTACTTTTCGTGGTAAAAGGTTAGAAAGAAAGTTTATAGAAGTGAGGGTTTATATACTCTTTTCTTCTCCTTAAATATATATGTATATATATTAAATGAAAGTGAGAAAAACGGAACTGGGTACTGGTAGGATAGGCTATGTTATTTACCCCTTTCATGTATAGTATTGCTGTATAGTAGAGAGGGTTAGGGGTGGCATATTCTACAGTCACGTCTTTCCACTCTACAGGCTGTTCACAGCTTGACAATATGGTTTCCTTCATATTTACATAATAATAATAATATAAATATATATGTATATATATATATATTTTTATTTTTATTTTGCTGCATCCGGAATTAAGCTGAAATTTACAATTTGACATTTTTGTATTTCATTTAAATTAAATATTATGTCATATTTAAATAAGATTATATTTTAATTATTTGATTAATATTATTATTGTTTTAATGATATTTTTTTGTTGTTTTTTTTCCAGGTAAGAAATTCCGATATTTCTTTTTCCACACTTGAGTAAGTGATAATTTTATTTCTATAAAAACTATTATTAATACAGTATTTAGATACAATTTTCAAATTTAAACTTTATAAACTATCCGACTTTTTAGACAGAGCGCGGCATTTAAATACATATTATGTGTATACATATTTATTGCGAATTAACTAACAAATTTTGTGGTCTTACACTTTTTCAAACTCTGATACTGGAATCGCTACTTGTACTCTAACCACATGTGAAGAATCTAAATGCGATGTCATCCAGTAGAGTGGAGAATCGGTAGGATAAAAGAGGCAAATTGTTACGGCTTGTGACAAATTGGAGGGGAAAGTATAGCCTAAAATAGAACATTATAGTTAAAAAAAGTTCTATTTTCGAACTTTTTTCTAGAAATAGTTTTAGATTATTAAAGTTTACAATATAATAAATTTTTTTTTAAAGCATTATCATATTTTACGGTCAGTTCACACTTAACTGAGATCTAGTGAAAACTTTTTGTTTTCTTACGCTATAGACTTTCGTCTATTCAGCCTTTCTACGTCGCGCGGCCCCACTATAAAAAGGCTTCGCTGGCGACTGATGTTGTTCATTTAGTTGGATATCCAGAGAGCATGTGAAAACAATCTCGGACGCGAACAACTTCACCCACCCTTAAAAACCAAAATTCAACATTTTCTAGTTTCATTCTATAGATGAAGTTTTTTTTTTTTTTGTAGTAATTAATTAATAATGTTGGTTGAAAGTTTGTATTTATTATTTGGTTGTTCTTGACCTATTAAGAGTAGCAGAATTCTTCGGTTAGTTATTAAGATTTATTAAAACATATATTTAGTTTGCCAAGGTTTCGGCGATTAATTACCTTGCTATCTCCAGGACTAAAAGAATAACAAAATAGGTTTCAAAATATAAATACAAATCAATGCGAAATGAAGTATACATTTAAAAAATTATATTTAAATTATAGAGAGTTACATAACTTACTATTGCTATTTTAAGATTCTAATGTTGATGGGTGCTACGTAATATACATGTACATATATATGTAAATACCTAATGTATTTGTATTGCACTTATTAGATCTTTTCTTAGATACAAAATAAATAATAATTGTTGTTTATGAAGTTACTATCCAAAATACACAAAACATATCCCTATATATGTATATATAATATACAGATAGATTGTTATATATATATAATATATAGATAGATAGATAGAAAATATAAGATGTCGATTTATCATGTATTACATAAGTGGCGTAATCTTTTACCATCTTTTGGATTTGTTCCTAATTTTAGTGTAGTGCCTGCAAAGTTTGAACATATCTATTTACTGGCATTTCTTTCAACATAATGTTTTTTCAAGTAATTTTTCGCTTGTTTATACTTTAGTTGCTATAATCTGGACAACGTTTAATCAATTTCTTGCCCTTTTATTAATATTTATTCATTTAAACCATTATTTCTTTAGCAATTAAATAATCTTGCCCCGCAGCAATTTTAGAGAACACTTTCCTCCAATAGAGGCAAGAAAATGTCCACATGCATTGCCTGGATTCCAATCCGGAACCGTCACTTTTGAATTCACCATCCCAAAAACAACTGAGCTAGACCGATTACTCATAAAGGATTAATATTTACAATTAAATTGAGCCGCTAATTGCCTGGAGATAGCACGAATCCTACACTTAAATAAAATAACATCTAAATAGAAAAATAAATATTCATCTGATATTTTATCCGTCGTAGCATGCATATTTATTTGATTCCTGACCAGTTTCGGATTTTCATCCATCGTCAGAGCATATTCACCAAGTTCGTGTATAGAGTTAGCTTCAACGTAATGTTTGTTTTTGTTACACTCACATTTTTTTGATTTCAACTGAGTCTAACAGAAACAATACGTTGAAGTGTACTCACTACACGAACTCGGTGAATTTGTTCAGACGATGGATGTAAATCCTAAACCGGTCAGGAACAAAAGGAATGTGCCATGCTATAACGGATAAAATACCAGATGTTATCCAGAGCATTGCTGGTCCATCCACATATTCAAAAATAATATTCACTTTGTGACAACAGGAATTTCGACTTAATACCAGGGATTCGTATTATGAATTTGATCCAATTTTTTTTTTTTCCTACCTTCCATTTAAATTAATGGGAAGGTGGGAATATATATATATAAATATAAAGGTAATTTATATAAAGCTTTAAGTATAAAACTCCCCAAGGGGCAGCCTTCCTGATTGCTGATATAACTTTGTGAATCCATTAGAGCGTTACAATTTAAGAATTATTCGCTTTAAATTGTATTGCTATACAACAATATGCAATATACCCTACAGGCAGATATAGTTAGGCCGAGATATAGAGAGCAGAAAGGCAGGAAGAATGCCGGAAAAGAAAAAAGAGGATTATATTCCAAGTTATCAAGTAGTTGCATCTGGTGAATAGAAGAGACTATAATGAAATAGAGAACAAAAAGAAATAAAAAGTATATTTTCCAAATGTGTCTTAAGATATATATCTCTCATAGATAGTGGTGGTGGTGGTGGGTGGTAGTATGTTGTTTGATGCTTTAATTGCTGTTAACTAGTCGGACATAGCACATTAATCTTAACTGTTTCCCGTTTTCTTTTCCAACACTATTATAGTTAGTAACTACTACTAATCAAAAAGCGGCTATTCCTAACCCCAATCACCTCCTTCTAAACGGCTATATATATATATATACAATATACAGGGGAAGTTATATCTCTTGCACACTTGAAAGAATTATTAAACAATTATCTAGTTGGCCAAATTAGTAAGTTTCTTTCTTAGGTTTTGGTTGGATTGTTAGACAGAACTTTAGTAGTATAGATATTTTTATTCACTCTAAGAAATATTTTGTTTACTTTTCTTCTTTTCAACGTGTATTCTCTCTTTTATTATTTACTTTCTCTTTCTAATGTGTTAGAAAATATTGCAATTTTCAATTTGGACCAAGAATAAAAATATTTGTCGATACAATAATTACCAAAGCTCTCTCTATCTTCAGTGTTACAATTCCTGCAAAGAAGTCTACTACTCCAATTCGGATTGGCGATATCTCGGAAACAAGAAGTTATATCTCAAAAAATAATTCTCTGATGTTTTCCGTCTCTGTGGAACCAACCACATGATCATTCGCATAAATAAACGTTTTATCCAGTTTTTAAGTGTAAGAGAGGTAGGTAATCCATTTGGACACTACAAGTTTTACTTTATCTTATTGCTAAATTGGAGGAATTGCGAAACTCAAATTTTCAAAATGGTGTTTTTGCATGAAATGCTTGTTTTTGAAAGTCTCCGATTAAAATATTCTTTACGCTAATGACACTCTCTCTCTCTCTCTCTCTCTCTCTCACTCACTCACTCTCACACACACACAAACATATATAAGTATATATAAACATAAAATATGTCTATTGGGTTTGTCTAAAAGTTCTCATTGCAGATTTTGTTTGATCTAAGAAGAGACATCATTCCATTGTACTCTGCTTTAGTGAGCGCCACACAATAGCGAGTTTCCTTCTACTGGGGGCTTTGAATCGCCTGCGGTGACGGGCTAAACGGAAGCGCTTTTCTTTGTGGCGTTTTGGCATGCTTTTGAGTACCACACTTTCACACTTCTGTCTGTACATGCTATGAGCCACATGTTAACGTAATTAACCGGTGACATCATACTTTATAGATCTGGGTGCTGGATAGTGTCTTGGACCGCCTTTTTTTATCCTACAAATCACACACCACACACACACACACACACACACAATGTATATACGAGGTATGTAAATTAAGTAATGAGACTGATTTTTTATCTTTCTTTTATTCAAATAAAATTACAGTTCAACATTGACCCCTTCAAAGTAACTACCTTGGGAAGCCACACAACGCTGAAGACGATTCTTCCATTCGTCATTGCAGTGCTGGGACTCGGATACTGGAATAGACTTCAGTTGGTCGGTTACGGCTGTTTGAATATTCACCAATGTTCCAAAATGACGTCCCTTGAGCTGATTTTTCAATTTTGGGAACAAAAAAAAAATCACGGACTCAAGTCGGGTGAATAAGGCTGAGGAGCCACAGGAATCTTATTACTGGCCAAATACTATTTTTCTACTACTATTTTTCGGAACCATTTTTGCACAAATTTTTCTCATCCCCAATTCATTAGTCAAAATTTGATGAACGGTTGTGTGAGTCAAATTCAACTCTTCGCCGATCATTCGGACTGTCAAACGACGATCTGAACGCACGAGATCGCGGATTCTGCCAACATTTTCGTCGGTTCTTGAAGATGAAGGCCTTCCGCTGCGAGGCTCATCTTCAATTGATTCCCTTCCTTCTGCAAACGACTTAAACCACCTAAAAACCTGTGCTCTCGACAAAACATTGTCTCCATAGGCCTGGCATAGTTTTTCAAACGTTTCCGTTGCACTGTGCCCAAGTATGAAGCAAAAACTGATAGCACAACGTTGCTCATAATTGATGTCACTCATTTTTAAAACGCACTGAAAAAACCTTGCTCACAAAAAACGTCACTACGGACAGTGCAACAACTCTAGCATTTTCAAATTTGCACTGGACGTGTATCAGATGTTTACTTGCCCTACCACGCGCCTCCAGTGAGATCGAACACTAGAAAATCAGTCTCATTACTTAATTTACACACCTCGTATATATATATGTCTATGTGTGTGTGTGTGTGTGTGTGTGTGTGTGTGAGAGAGAGAGAAAGAGAGAGAGAGAGAGAGAGAGAGACAGACAGACAGACAGAGAGATGTGTGTATATTTGATGCTCAAACTTTCTTATTTAGGGAAGGGAATGGCTATGTGGTTAGCGTACTGGACTCCTATGCGGAGATCCCAGGTTCGAGTCCAGCTGCCCTTAAATTTTTTCTTCCTAGTAGCCTCTACAGTTCACTGTCCAGTGATGGGCAGTGTTGTCTGTCACGAGAGAACACTGTCCGGAGGCCGGCAGTGCACTGAGAAGGTTCCGGGCACAGTGACCATAGATGTTTTCGCGCCTTAAATTAAAAAAAAAAAACATTTCTCTATCTCTTCTCTCTTCTCTCTCTCTCTTCTCTCTCTCTCTCTCTCTCTCTATTATATATATAGATATATATATATCACTGAAAAACTGTTTTGATTGTTCTAATATAGCACAATATACTGTCTTCACTTCCAGGTTGGTGTTAGAATGTTTTAAAAGACTGGAAGAGCTTTCTTCTCTGAAGGATGTGCTTCTAGTCTGGGTGCCAGGTCACATGGGGATTTTTGGGAATGAGGAGGTGGATAGGTTTGCCAAATTAGGCGCCTCTCTTCCTTTCATTGGTCCCGAGCCTGCAGTTGGCGTGTCTTCTGGCACATGTCTGTCAGGCTTCTAGACATGGACAGCTTCACAGCATTCATCCTTATGGATGAACTCAGTTGGTTTTCGGCAGTCCAAAATGCTCATCGGGTGTCCGGACAAGGCCATTAGTGAGACGTTGCTGTGTTTTCACGGAGCGCTCTCAGGCATCTGGTTGGATCTCTTAATGGACATTGTGGTTTAAGGAGACATCTCTACATAATGGGGCTCATGCCGGATCCATTTTGTAGAGTCTGTGAGACAGAGGAGGAAACACCCATCCATCTTATGACTGATTGCTTGGGTTGCGAGGAAATTAGGTTCAGGACCTTTGGTCGGAACAGCTTAGGCTATTTCCCCTTAAGGTTATTGTCCGATTTGTTCGGACTGCGGTGAATCTTAGATGGATTAGATCCGCGTCTGGAGTTTTGTTATAGACCCGGTTTGTTGTTGTTTTTCTTGGGGTAGCTATATGGGCCCAGTGAGGCTTTGGATGGGGTAGGGTTTCCCTCCCCACAGACAAATAATAATAATAATAGTAATAAGGACAATATACAGGTCAACCATTTTTGCAATATTACTGGGAATTGAAGAACATTTAGTCAAAATTCCATCTCATAAAAAAAAAATTAGCTAAATGAACTTTGGAAAATTGCGGTAAGAGAATGAGTTTTTCACACCAGATTTTTTGTTTTCAATTTGGCAACACTGCAGTGGGCTGTTTTTATTGCAATTAACAATCTCTTCAAGCTGGGACTAATAGTTGCTCTATTGAGTTTTATAATGTTTCTAATGGAACGTGCATCTTTTACTGGATAGTAAGCAATATATATACTCGTATATGACTGAGATTAGAAATTTAGCTATTGTCAACGATACAAAGCTCTCTTAATATAACTTGTCGTAACTTTGATCAATCATGCATATTCCAATAAATGGCAAAGCTATCTTGTGACTTATGGTATGTGAATGACATTTCTTTGAATAAAAGAAATTGAATTGTGATCAATAAGGCGAATAAATGGAAGTTATATTTTGTTATTAATGTCAGCACCTTCATATACTTACAAAACAAATTCTGAATTATAAAGCTTTTCTATAAGGTTGTGCGATGTACTCATTGGGGTTCATTACTTTGGATACATCATATCAGGATGCATTAACAATAATATTACTTATTATGTAGATTTGTTTATTCTACATAAATATAGCTAATTAATAATAATAATAATAAAACTTATTTTCCTTGACAAGCCGTAGTAATAAGCAAATATTAGAAGTATAAGTAAGAAGTTATTATTGTTATTTCTATTTCATCTAGAACCAAATTTCTACAAAGATAATCTGAAACCGGTTTTATAATTCACTCGATACTCTTATAATAAGGTTAAGATTGGTCCTATCCTTTCTCTCTCTATATATATATGAATAAGTATAGTTTAGGAAGGCAATGTATATCCTATTTATTATTATATAGAGTGATGGTGGGGAATGATAAAAACTATATTGTGGGGTGGTGTTTGGTTGGTTGCACTGGTAAAATAAAACTTATACTATATAGTGGGTGATGTAAGTCTCTTCTTGGGCGGCTATTGTACGTCTTCATCGGCTGCTGTAACTGTTGTTTCTTTATGTAGAGAATGAATCACATGAAATTACCACTTACAATACCATTCTCAGTCACACTGCTGCAATTATATCATTAAAACTTATTCAGCATTTGATTTCTAGACTTGCCTACTAACATTTGATTATATCTTTATTGTTTGATATAAAAATTTATATTACTTTTTGTTGTGACTGTATTTCCGGTTGATGTTATTTGAGAAAACTTTCTCATAGTATAAGTTTTGTTGTTGTTGATTTGTAACAAGTACTAATTAAATGAACATTTAAAACTGTTTGATATCTGTTTTCGTATTTCAGCTAGAAACAAATGATTGTTGTTAGATCGGAGATTATTAAAGATAATGATTTGCCCATATCCATAAAATTGCGATTTAAGAATTTATATAACTATTATTAGGTAGGGCACTGTGTTTTGCAAGTTTGAAGTTGAAACTTCTGAAGTTTTGGATTAAAATGTCGTCTTATGTCAATATCAGAAATCGAGTATAAAAAGCATACTCTACTTTACTCACTGTTTGATAAATGACTAATTCTTACAAAGGTTGACTATTGTGACATTTACTCCGCTAAAATCAATGGTTATAGTTATACTTTTAATCTCTCGATGTTAAAAGTAAAAACAATGTTGCCTCCTTTCAGCTAAACTAGTTCTAATCTTTTTAAATGAAATTAGTAAAATATATAAGTAGTATTTAAGTAAAAGTTTTTAAACTATTCATTTGTTTTAATATTTTTAAATCAATTTAACAATAAATGAAATATCAGAAAACATAATATGATTTTGCTTAACTGTAATCTGATATTCTGAAAGTAATGAAAATAACCTTTCTCTTTTCAATGGATATCATTCTCAAAGAGGTTACCCGTACATGTCTTATAAGTTTATAATATACTGCTTTAATAGTTTTAGTTGTTATAGGAAAAATATAGGTAATATTCAACGCGTAAGTTAAGTCCTTAGCCCTTTTGCAAACAGTTGCCCCGTTCACTTGCCCTGGTGTGGACAAACTCGAGTGTGTAAAAGTGGCACATTATTCTTCTGTCATAAAAATTGCTGTTTTATTTTATTAAAAATAGCTTCATAATTTTAAATGTCATTTTTAACAATAACATTATTTAAAAAAAAAAAAACTATTATGAGCAACCTAAGTTTTTTAAAGAATTTATTAAGGCGCGTCAGCATCTATGGTCATTAGCGTCCGGAGACTTCTCAGTGCCCTGCCGGCCTCCGGACAGTGTTCTCTCGTTATAGACAACACTGTCCATCACCGGACAGTGATCTGTAAAACTCTTTATAATCTAAAATTCACAACTTTCTCTTTAATATCCTGTTGATACAATTATATACAATAGTTATTCATTTGAAAAGAATGAAAGGCCAGTTTTGCACACTCGAGTCCATCAGATTTGTCCACATGAGCGCTAGGTGTGGCAACTGCACGAGAGTTGAAAAGAACTTTTTTCTAGAGTTAAATATTACATTTTCCTGCAATCGTATTAAATTGGTTTATATGCGTATAAAAATATTTGAGAAGGTGGAAATACTGAGAATTGATTTTAATTCAAGTTAAATATTCCCTCTCTCTATATAGCCTGTTGCGTTTGGTATAACCTCAAATTCACTGTCTTTATGATTTGTTTTGATCTTGCTTTTGCATATTGCCCCTAGGTGTCGGGCTAATTCGGGTTGAATAATGCTGCTTTTATACACTAGTGAGAGAAACTGGGCATTAGTGAGAAAAAGTAGAACTTTAGTCACAGATTTTAGTGTAATAATCGTCTCATTATCAATGATTGTAGAAAAAATCAAATTGTTGTAGTTGTTGGCCGTTAGGTTTCGAATGGTAATGTCGGCCAGGCAGTTTGTAGGAAAAAAAATCAAGTGTTTTTTTTTTTTATTCAAATCCAACGTTTCGGCAAACTTTGTTTGCTATCTTCAGGGGGCCTTTTAAAATTTTTTCTATGTGAATAAAAAGCTTTTGGTTGAATAATTTTCTACTCACATATGTTAAAAGAGTCGCTAAAGATGGTATACACTGTTTGCCGAAAGAGTCTGATTTGAATAAAAAACACAGAAATAGTTTGTTACTGTTCCTTCAGAACCCTAAAAAAACTATTTTCCCGGGATAATGTTTCATTAAAAGTGATAGGCAGCTATGTATGTGTGTATACGAATTATAACGATAATCGTTAAGGCTGTTTTCGAGAAAATCCGGAAGAACTGTAAAAAAACAACAACATTGAGTACAGTGGCAATTTCGGGTGATGGATTTTGCCTTAAAGCTTCGTGTCAGAGGCGATGGTGTAGCACCTAGACGGAATACTAAGTTTGAATATTCTGCGATACTCTTTTTTCTTTTTTTTCTTTTTTGTGAAAACTCAATTTCGAAAATGACACAATTGCAATACTTCCTGTTAGGAGCAAGAGGAATACTTCCTAGGAGGCATGTTAAAATACAAATAAATACTTCCTGTTCTTGCCATATTTTTTTTTATTTTAGGACGGGTTAACATATGTGGGCCATTCGAACCAGGAGTGTTAGCTTAGAGACAACACTGACAATCACTGAACTGAAATTTAGATGATCTTACGAGCTAATATGACAAGAAAATCAAAGTTCCATTGCTACCTGGACTCGATCTAATATGTATTTCAATGCAACGCCCTGCTCTTTGAGCTAATTTGCCTCTCAAGATCGTTTTATGAAATTGCTTGAAATATTCTGGGATACCTTGGTCAGTAAACCAAGATACCGTGGCGACATGTAGAACTGAACTTTAATTAATAATAATAATTAGTCACTAAGACATAAATATCTCCCCAAAAATCGTTGTTTTAGAGAAATACGTTACCTACAGTTAGGAGCTATTATCGCAGTTTTCATAATAAAGCTGAAAGGAGTGCAATAATATATGGCTTGTTAAGGTTCCTTTATTTTGCCGAAACTATGGACGAATTTATGATGGCTGAGGTATGAGCTGTGGTTGCAAATATTGGCACTGATGTAACCGTTGGGCCGATGCAAGTCTAAATTGTGGCATTTTTAATCAAGTGATTTATATTTACTATAATAGTAACACATAGATTGCAACCCAATAATTTTGTTCCTTATTTTACGGAACTCTGATTGGATCCAGCTGATGCACTTTCTATCGGCACGATCTAGATGCAATAGATGGCTCAGAAATTGATTAACTAAAATTAATTGAGATATAACTTTATTGTAAATATTTTCAGTCAGTTTTGAACGTTTCTAAAAATTATTCCATCACAAAATTATTCCATTACAAAATATTGTTTCAGTTGAAGATCATAAAAAAAAAGGAGCCTTATCTAGGGTGAGAAAGTTAACACCTCATAAAACCACCCCTACCTTTTATTTAAACAAAGGCAACCATATTTTTATGTTTATATAGGTGTTACCCCCACCTTTAGGCATTATGTTTTTAGTATATTTACTGACAGGTGTGAAGGATTGTAAAGTGGGGAGATGCTTATTATAACGAATAAGATTGTTTTATATAATCTTATCTAGATCTAACAAAAATCTGGTTGGCTTTTCTCCTCTACGTTGTGTGTTAGATCGTAAACGTCAATGTTTTATTTAGATATATGTGTGTGGCATGCTCTTTAAATAATTCAGTTCGTCTGGGGTGGTAAAACGATTTTTTTTGTTTTTTTCTGCCAAGATAATATTTTCATTCAACAAAGTTTTTACACTTTTCATTTTGTAATTTATGGTATCTTTAATATTTTCTTTACTTAAGGTTCGCTGCTTCTTTTTAAAGATATTTTTTTTTCCGGTTTTATAAGTCAAAGTATGGTAGTTTTTAGATTAAATAGAATTTCCTGTTCATCTATACCTATTTTCTTATATAAGGCTTACTTGAACACATCCTTACTGACTTTATAGCTATCTAAATTTAACATTTCTCACTTTATTTTCAAATAAGATTATGTTGTTCTCATATTACCATTCATTTATACATTTGGACAAGTGTGTATATCGACAGCTAGAGTTATATTGTATAGTATAGAGCAATATGTTTAATATCACAACTTAAGATAAGATGCGTTTAGATCACTTTTGCAAAATGTGAATGTTCTTGACTTTAGGAATGAAAACAGAATTGCTATTCTTATAATTCAGAAAGTAGACAAAGTGTAATAGTCATGGCAGGTTTTGAATAAAAATAGTATCATTTTTTTGCAATATAAATATTCCAAACGACAAATTTAGTATTAAAAGAGACAAGAAGAAAATCTCGACAAATTATTTAAATGACTACAAATTATGTAAATAACTACATTAAATGTACTATCACAAGAAAATGTTTATTTTAATGACATGAATATTCATTTGAACGACATAAATTTACGTTAGTACAATATTAATTTGTATTTGTTACTATTTTTTTTACCAAAGCCGTTTTCTTTTGTTATTTATATTTCTGATGTAATTTACAATCAGAAATATATTTATAATGTTTGATTATAAGCTATACCTATTTTGTTAAATATTTATAGATAAATAAGGGAATCGTGTATATCTCTTTTTTTTTTGTACTCAGTTTACAAAGTGGGTTCTTTCAAACAAAATGGAAACATGCTACATAATTTGTCTTCCATACAGTTGGGAAATCTAACGACAACCCGGGATACTATAGGCCAATTAACCTTTTATTAATTTTCTTTATATTACTTGAAAAACTCTCTGTACACGCATTCCTGAATTTCTCAACTCTTTGCGGCTCATCTCAACATATCAATTCGGCATTAGATTAAATAACTCAACCACCTACCTATACATTCTTCCCGTATACCCCTTGTCCTCCTGGTACTTCGTGGGATCGTTCTATACCGATTTTCGCAATTTTTTCTAAAAAGTATCCTGTAATTGCTCACTTATCTGAAATGTTTGTCTAGAACAGTTGTTCTTTGTACGGTACAGAGGATACAATAAGTTTGAAGCTTTCCTCTTTAATACCACCATCTACATAATATTAAAATACATTCTTCTGGTACTTCGGGGGATCTTGCTAGAGCGTACCTACCCTTTCGGATTTACCGGTCGCCCGTTGCAAGCAACAGGATCGTTTAACAAGAAGGGGATTTCACCACCATGGAAGGACTTTTAGTGCAATGCCTGACCTTAGCAGAAGTGCCGAAGCACTCCCCCGCTTGACCATTTAAGGGCAGGGCTCAACCACCGCGCAAAGTGATTCCACATAGTGGTCACACTCCACTCCCAGAAGCTAGAGAAGCACCCTCTAGCAGGCTCTGGTAAACCGCGCACACCCAGCAAATGCGCTTCCAGCTACGGGCTGGCAGCGAGGTTTATTTTATATTGAGAGTCTCCTCCCGCTCAACTCATGACCGCAGTCATTGGAGTTGCTGTCTAAACCACGACCACTACGAATCCAACCTCAATTCAAGCAATTGGCTCGGAAAGTAGCTTGCGCCTGTAGTTCAGTAATTCAGCTCTAACGAACTAGCATGACTGATCGCACACCCTGTCCATTGCCTCAAGCACAGGAGTGCAGTGACCCAGGATACTTGCAGGCAACCCTGCAAGGGGAAAGGATCAGGATGGGTTAGGTGAGGGAATCCCCAACCTGGAGAGCCAGAGGCTGATTGCATTGCTACATGCCTACGCCAATATGTCTCTAGTTGTTGAAGTAAGAGTGACACAACTAGATTTTACTTTCCACACCAGGACTCATACGTATCTTATTAGAAGATACGACTTGTCCAGTGCAGGGTCTCCCTTTTGTCGCCTCCTACGACAGGCAGGGCATACCGTAGGCCTATTCTACCCCGGGACCTACACGGGGACACCTAGCTATACAATAAATATAGAATGAATACTAGAATCAATTACTTCAGGTTTCGAAAAGAAAATTTACCACAGTCGCCTTTTTTTTTATGTCCCCGCAGCTTTCGACGACGTCTGGCACAAAGGTCTCTTATAAAAGTTAAAAAATCTGTGGCTCTCAGGATACCTCTATAGCACATAACAGTCGTTTCTTCAGAAGAAGACATTTGAAGCTAGTATTGGATTAACTCTCAGTAGGCCAAGAAGAGTCAGAGCTGACTCCCTTATGGAGCTATTCTCAGTCCAGTCCTCTTTAAACTTAACTCCATGACATACCTCTAACCAACGGACATCTCATTTAACTACTGTTATGATATAAACACCGGAAACAAAAGATCAACATGGCCTAGCACAGACCAGATTCATCTATCAGAAGTGCGGAATTTTTCCATTTTTTTTTCTTCAGTTTTAAGCGATTTACTTTAGATTTCATATATTACCTAAATAAATGCCAATAATGTTTATTTGAAGCACTTTTCCGTAGAAAATGATTTTTGGAGAATACTTGGACACCTGGCGCGTTAACTTTTAAAGTGCGACTTGAGTAAACAACTCCCAACTATATAAATTGAAAAATATTAAAAATAAATTGCTGGAATTCCAAGTTTGAAAATCAGTTAAACGAAAATGCGATTTTAAAAATAATTCTTTTAGTTTTTGTGGCTTTTCTTGCCGAAACCGTTTCAAAGAGTTTCTGTAAAATTTGGTACGCTGATTGCTGCTAGGACATGATAAAACTTAAATCACTTTTTGTTTGGGACATTTTTCTGTAAAAATTGATTTTAAGAGAAAGTATTGTAAACCGTGGGATCCGATAGTAAGTTATCTGCCAAAATTCCTTAACCGGAAGTACTACTTGAATGAATGCTTTTTTTTTCGCGATTTCCTCGTTATTGGCTCCAATAATTTTCTTTAAACTTCGAATATCAATTACTCCTGCTAAGAGCTACCATACATTTCTCTGGGAAAATTCATTTAAGGCCGTTTTTGGAGGGGTTAGTTATATTTTTCATGAAGTGCTATTTCCGATTGTTATACAGTTTGATATACAATTAATTGGATCAACTAAATAATTAGAAATTATTAGCATTAAATAATTCTAAATAATTAGAATTAAATATTTTGCCAAAATTCGGGGTTTTGAATAACAGATTTTCCGTTTTCTGGGTTTTTTTTATTTACGCACGGAATTTCTTGAAGTTTGACATACGGGAATCTATAAGTTTTGTTTGTAACTTGTTCGTGGGGAAAGGAGGAAGTTATGCTTTCCTTAAACAAGTCTTTTTTATTAAATTTAAATTCTCCCATTATATAAAATTGGAGACAAGTAAACATTTTTGTAAAGATTATAAGTTTAAAAAAAATTTGTCAATTATAATTCTGAGAAATGGAGTAAGAGAAAGTGATGTGAGGGTTTCACACCAGATTTTTTTTATTAATAAAATATAATCGTATTTGGAAATTATTCCGAATTACCAGCTATAAAGTAGAACAATTTTAGACTAGCTAACTTGTGGATCAAGTAATAGTGAAAGAATTGAAATAATTTTTTATTTGTTTATGCAAGTATAGACAAGGAAATAATCTATTTTTGATTTGACTATTGACTATCATTATGTGTTCTAGTTCATATAACGGAAATTGGATCAATATTGAGTCTCAGTGATTAATATCAGCCAAGTTAGCAGCAATCTTATTGGTATAAGTGGGTTCGATATTGGTGAGAACTGTGATAAATGTCTTTAGATATTCAATATATTCTCCCTCTGTCTGTCTGTCTGTCTCTCTCTCTATGTGTGTGTGTGTGTGTGTTTGTGTATTTTTGTTTTTGTGTGGGATTGGAGGTGGAGTGAGATAGGACTCCAGTCAGTGTCAGAGTAATGGAGACAGATCTAGGGTGGCTTGGCCGCAATCAATCTTAACCTCATACCCTCATGAACACTAACACAAACATTCAACACACAGATACACACAAAACACTCCAAGACATCTCTTCGGGCATCACAACTTCTCACCCTCACAAAATCCTATGTTCTACCCAAAGTCAATACTAATTATCTGTAATAACTTTGGGGCTCGCTAACCCTCTCTTGCCGTCTCTTTGACGTTCACATTAAAATTGAGCCATCTGACACGCTATATTACCAACGGTTCTTTACTTATTTTATATGTTTTAATTTTTTTTTTGTTTTGTTTCCTCCTATTTTTGTTCAATTTTAATTATAATTATTATTTTAATACCTCATCTGAATCATTTTTTTTTAATCGACTTTTATTGTCTTTCATTTAAATTATACATCCTTGTGTAACTGAAGAAATTGGTTTCACATTATTATTGTTAGCGATGGCCTAAGTTGGTCAGTTACAACTTTGGCAATCTGTAGAGAATGTTTTAACTAAAACGTAACTTAGCTGTTAGTTGTCTAGGAGCCTCCTGAGCTAAATCCCAAGGAATCATGTTATTGAAGATGTCGGCTGGTCGTAATATTTTTCATTCAGATCACTATAGTCTATCTCCCATTTGTTATAAATAGTCCTTTTAATATCGTTTTATTGCCACAGGAAGACAAAATGTGTAGAGATTCTTCTTCTTTGGAAGCACTTTTTGCATATTTGTCCTACATCTTCATGGCCATATAATGCCACCATGATCTTAAATCCAAACAATGAATATACTTTTCATTCTGTGAAAAGTATCTTGAAAGGTGAAGAAATGATCAAGTTTCACCAATTAATTATGTAGAATTTGGAGTTTTTTGTAAAACATCTTGTGGTCAAAAAAAATATTGTTACTTTCATAGTCTGTGATATCTAATGCCTCCATTAATTCTGCGCTGAATAAGGAGACAGGGTGGTCTAATTTAAATTGTATTGAATGTAAATTGAATTTTTTTTTGCGGAACGCCAATCACCTAACACTGAAGCAGAATTGATCTGTCCGTGAATAGCTGATATGCATCTGAGAAACCTTCTGTTGAAATAACTGTTGAATTGTTATTTGTGTAGATGGCAGAAATGTCATTGGTTTGTAAAATTTGTTAAATATTGATGTTTGTGGAATGGAAAGTTTCAAATTCCTGGTTGAATAGTGGCTATTTGTCCATCCATAGAATTAAGTTGGCAATTGAACAATATGTATCGCCAATACTGGATAATATTGCCTATCATTATTTACTTTTTTGGCCGAAATATTTACTTTTTTTTCTCCAAACTTTATGTTGCCAAGTTGGGAATTTGAAATAATATTTTTTATTTTCTTTATTACATCATACTCTTTTCCAGTAACCTTTCAGTAATAAATCTACCGGCCTATAGATATCCCTTAGGAAATACATAGGTTGTCCTTTAGCCTCCACTAGTAAAACATTGGCGGGAGTATTATATGAGGACACCCAGACATGAACGGAAAGATTTATATTGAATTTTTTCTATCTTATCCAGCCAGGTATTTGCAGCGTCCCCATATATAAAACACACATAGTCTATAGCAATCTTAATAATCTTTTCTTTTTTTCTTGGCAGAGGTATATCAATTGTTATTAATCGCATTAAATGCCTGTTTGAAATCGAAGATATTTTTATTTCAGCTGTATATAAGTGTAAAGTGATATTTCAGTTGACCTGCACACATTGCTGATGAAAACATTCTCAATATCATTAGGACTTATAATTTTATATCAGCATAAGTGAGTCATTGTAACCGGTCGGTGACGATAAAAAAGAATCTAGTTGTTATGGTAAAAATCTTAGATTTATTACTTGAAATTTTATATAAAGTTTATTTTTTATCTGTTATAATATTAGAAGATTAAATTTGAAGGAAATCGGTTAATCATTTTGAGCTATAATAAAAAAGAAGTGTGTGTGAATAAATTGTTATTTAATGTTAAAATGTCAAACTTTACAAAATAGAAGATAATGGATGCGCATTATATTTGATGATAAGCAGTAGGCGCGGAGGGTATAGATTGTTAGAAGTAAGGCGACCCGGGCGTGTCATCTCACGTGATGCGTTATTGATGTATATTTTGATGGATTACTTCACCTATCCATCCCGACTCACCTTTAAAGCTGTGATCATTTAATCTAAGTTGTCATTGCTATTTTGATATTGAAATATATCTGTTCATCTTTTCTTTAGTTATACAATTGTAAAAATGAAATATTACTTCCTTTCACCTCTTCCTAATCAACACTTTTGATTTTGGAAGAAGGTAAACAATGAATAAGTTGTTTTATAATTATTGTGAAAGAATTATTTACATAATTAACCTTGTGGTCAGTTCTAATGAGATATTTTGTTATAATTATTTTAGTTTGCAAATAACTTTAGTTCAGAACTAATTGTTGTGGTTGGTTCCGCAGAGCTGGAAAGCATCAAAGATATTTTCTGTGATAATCTGCTTCTTTTCGTGGTCATCGACCGGTTTCGGGCGTTCGCCCATCAACGTTTTTATCTAACAGTGTAATAACATAGACTTGCACATAGCAAATATAGTTGATACACTCAATAGTCAACTATATTCAACTAAATTTGCTCTGTGCAAGTCTATGTTATCACACTGTTTGACAAAAACAGACTGATGATGGCGAACGCCCGAAACCGGTCGATGATCACAAAAAGAAGCAGGCTATCACGGAAAATATCTCTTATACAGAACTAATTAGTTGGTTTGAATTGTATGTTTTGCCGAATGCCCTAGAAAAAACTCGAGTTTACACCAGATTTTTCCAGACTGCTGCATTCCTACTTAGACTTATTATTTAGTATAATATTTTTCCAGTTATGTGTCCCTAAACTTCCTCATCTTACTCATTTCCCTAATGATTTCGTAAGAACCTTATTTTTTTTTCTTATGGGCAATTTATTTAGTAGGATCCTCTTCCACTTTCATTTGCTATACCCACAGAGTAGAAAAAACTCAGAGATTCAATCCTGCGGGAACTCTATTTAACTAATCACTCTGTTTCTTGTTTGAAGTGTTGAAATATAATCCGTTCTACAATTTTATATAGAGTTGGTAGGAAGTATTGAAATATTTACAAAGATGAAAGAAATTCTTAGAATAAACAATATTTTCATATTAAAATTTCATTATATTTTGGAGAATAATATAATGGAACTCCCAACTAAAGTGCCAAATTAATTAGTGTTTCCGTTAGAATGGTTTTCATCAATCTGCTGGTAGTAATTAGTTACTCGAATGATTTCTGCTGTAGCGGTACTGCTAAATATGTTCCCCAATAAGTGATAAACCTTCTTCTGGTGTTAATAAACCTCTGTTATTACTGCTTTCCTATATTTATCGCACAATTCACTTCCACAGGGTTCTCTGCTATATCGTAGAGTAACTTATCGTGGAAAACATGAATATCCTCATTTCCAATAAATGATATTCCAGCAAGTCTAGGACTCACTATAAAGATATACTGAAGGAATTAGTCCTAAAGCATTCTTATTTGTCAGATTAATACTTGCTAAAAGTGTAATCAATGTCTGACTTGAATTACTATTTTAGCATATTCATTGAGAGTTTCCTTTATTTTTTCCCAAAATACATATTACAGTTTAAAGTGTAATTACGAAAGTATGATTTATTTGAAGATAATCGATTAACTGGAAGCGCGATTTTACAGAATAATTGAGTTGAAACATGGAATTCTAAACTGCACCGACATAATTTTATTTTTACTATCTTATTTCCTAGTAAGAGGAAGTATTGTAATCGTGTCAAATTTTCCATATCGAGTTTTCACTGGAAATATCCGTTTTGAGGTCCCCTGAGTCCAAAAAAGTGGTTTTTAGCAAATGGTCTGTGCGCGCGCGCGCGCGCGCGGTGTGTGTGTGTGTGTGTGTATGAATGTATGTATGTGAACAGCATAGCTCAAAAACGAAAAACCGTAGAAAGTTGAAACTTGATATTCCGTTTAGGTATCACCATGGGATCTGACACTACGTTATCTGTCAAAATTCCTCAACCGGAAGTACCACTTTACTAGTTGGATTTTTTACTTTTTTGCGATTTTCTCAAAAATGGCTCCGACGATTTTCTTTAAACTTGAAATATCAACTACATATACAATGAGCTACAACTTTTATTTGAAACATTTCTCTGGAAAAAATTCATTTAAGGGCACTTTTAGGGGAGGGGTGGGGTTGGTTACAGCTTCTTCTAAATTGCTATCATAGTTTATTATACAATTTGATCCGATATAAAATTCCGAGTTGTAAGAAAATTAGTAAACCGGAAGTGCTCTTTTACTGAACAGTTTTTTCAATTTTCGACGAATTTCGTTAAATTTGATACACAAACTATAACATTTGTCAATTAAAATTTTGAGAACAGGAGCAAGAGAATGTTGTGTGAGTGTTTCACACCAGATTTTTTTTTATTTGAAACATTTTTTTCGAAAGAAATAATTATTTTAAGAGTTTCTGTGGAATTTGTTGCGTCTTACAAATTGTGACAGCAGTGTAAAATTATATTGACATGAATAGCTGAGCCAAGGGTGACTACCAGCATTTAACCCCATCCATCTACCTATATTTATATTACAGTTCTGAAAAATAAATTCCAAGTTATCAGAAAGTTTAATTTTATAATTATATTAATAGCAGTAAGTGAAAGTCGTTTGAGTATTTCACGCGATATTGTCTCAAACTCCGTTTCATAAATGGAATTTTTTAAATTGTCAGTGTAATATCCTCTTACTGTATTATATCACAGCATTGTTAAATAGACAATACTTTTTCAGTAACTTCAAGTATATGCAAATTAGTAAGGTGAAAGCCATTAAAACGAAATAAAGCATAGATAGTGTTCATTATTTTTTTCTATCTATCATGTCGTAACTCATTAGCGGAACTTGGCTACCTTCATTAATATTACAACCACTTATATGATTTAACTTACTGGGAAGTGGAAAATGAGTTTCCACAATGAAACTGTTTAAAAGAAAGTGAGTATGGTTGTATGAAAGAAATGATGTTGAATTACTACATTACTACATAAGTTTTTGGTTAAAAACTGCTAAAATAAAAAAAATTAGACTCACTATAAAGTTATGTGAAATAGCAAGGCTTCTTGAGATGTGCGACAACCGGAACATTTGCTACGTGCGACATTGCATTCATTATGGACACAAGTTTTTTTTTTGTTTTTTTCTAAAGAACCGTTACTTTAAGGAAATGTTTCTCCCTCTTTTTATAATACAAAAATACTCATTAGAAAATTGTTGGTTGTTGGAAAGTGACAATTCTAATGGTCGACCAAAAGAATGCAGAAGTAAAGTTATTTGTCTTCATTATTTATAACTTATGAGAGCAAATCAGTGTCAATTTAATATTTTTTTTTTTTGCTTTTTTAATTAACCATAGCTTTTGTTGAAGTAATTTGTCACATTCATTTTGTGCTATAAACTAGATTTAGTATCCCATTTTGATGTAGGTTTGCGATTGAAATTATAATTGTCTAAAGAGATACCCGGCTAATTAAAAAGATTTGTGCATTTGTTTGTGTATATTTCATTTTTTCGATGTCTATATGTGAAATAGCTTATTATAAAACTAGAAAAACTCAGAATTTTCTAACTCATATCCCGCGTGAGTATCCAAGATATACGACATAAAGGTTAAACAAAATTAGGTCGAAGTAAGCACTTTATTTCAATGGTTTTTAAAATATTTTTCATGATTTTCTTGAATACTGTCCAACCATTTACCTTAAACTTAGCATATTTACTAAATTCGTATAGGACTAAAGCAGAATAGATTTGTTGCAAAGAGACAAATATATTTCTTGCGTTTACAATACAAAATTGTATATTTCACTGAATAATATACATAATTTTTACATATGGTAACACATGCTACATAAATATATAATAATTTAATAAGAAATAACAAAACATGTGTCTGAGGCTACTTTGTAAAATACAAGATAATTTCATATAAGTAATTAAATTGATATTAATCGTATAATTAAGTCCCTAGACTACTCCCCTTCCAGTAAGGGCGATTTTTTTTTTTTAAAGATTTATGTACGGAAATGAACTATTCTCCCACTTCTCGTCTTATAGTTCTTAGTGTTTACTCCAGCTTTGCTATTTCCGAGATTCTCTGATCCTGTAGGTATTTGCGGAACTGCCTTGGTTGAAGTGGTGTTATTTGTAGAATGTTTTTGAGTGGAAGTTGTATGAATGTCCTCTTGATTTAAAATAAAGGCAGGTTTCAGTCGGTATATTGAGATGTTATTATGTTTTCCATTTATTAATAGTGTATGGTATTTTCTATTTCTAGAAATGATTTGATAAGGTCCGTCGTATGGTGTGTGAAATCCAGTAGTAAAGCGTGTCTGACAAACACGTGAGTTTAGTTCAGGATGAACGAATACATGTTTATTCGTTTGCTTTTTTAGTTGATCTGGTTTGTACCGTTGCAATGTTTCGCGAAGTCTGCCTACAAACGTTGTCGGTTCGATCTCTATTTTTTCATTGGGAAGAAGTCTCCAGGTAGTCTTAACGTCTTACCAAAGATGAATTCTGCCGGAGTAGCTGTGGTGCCTTCAATTACCGCTAATCTTAATCCCAGCAAAATCGTTGGCAAATTTTCCGTCCATCTGTCATTGTCATAGCATTTTAGAGCAGTTTTCAATGTACGGTGTAATCTTTCAAACTTTCCATTGGCCTGTGGATGATAGGCAGTCGTATGGATGTGTTTGATACCGAGGAGTCTGTTCAATTCTTTAAAGAGTTGGCTTTCGAATTGTCTTCCTTGGTCAGTGGTTATGTTTACGGGAATTTCATATCGCGCAATCCATTCTGTATATAATGTTCTTGCGACTGTTTCTGCCCTTATATCTTCTATGGGGTATGCTTCCGGGCAATTGAAAATCTATCGCTGCATGTAAAGCAGTATGAACGTCCCTGTGATGCTGGAAGTGGACCCATCAGGTCAATATTGATATGTTGAAAACGGTGGGCAACATCGGGATATTCTTCTATTCCACTTTTGATGTGGGGCCATATTTTTGCTTTTTGACATGCAAGGCAAGATTTATCCATGTTCTACAATCATTACTCGTATTCGGCCAAACGTTTTTGCTTTTCAAAAGAGCATTTGTTCTTTTCACACTTTTCACGGTATGAGTCCCTACATCACAAATAGGGAGAAGTCCATTTGTGTATTTGTACAGCAATGAGTTTTAATGAATGTTTGGAAGGGTTATTAAGTAAGTATTTCAATTCAAAGTAAGTATCATCCTTTATTTGTTCTTCATGAATTAGTTTATAGTCAGTGGTAGTATGTGATGTGTTTATTTCCCAATGCGTGATAACATATCAGCAACAATATTCATCTTTCCTGATATGTACCTGATGTCCGTTGTGAGAAATGTTGTCCAGATGTCTTAGTTGTTTTGGAGAAGCCTTTTCGGGTTTTTGACGGATTGCAAAAGTAAGAGGTTTGTGGTCAGTGTACACTGTAAAAGATTACCTTCCAACATATAATGGAAGTAGTTTATTGCTTTATAAATTACCAGTAACTGCCTATCATATGTACTGTACTTCCTTTCTGTTTGTGATAAATTTACTGAAAAGAATCCAAGAGGTTCTAGTGGTTGCTTCCTTATTTGACTGAGAGCTGCTCCAATTGCAATATCAGAAGCATCTACCCGTAAGACTAAAGGCAATGATGTTGATGGGATCCCTAATAACGCTGCTTTTGCCAGTTCTTGTTTGCATCGTTCAAATGATTGTAAGGCTTTTTCAGTTCAAATGATAAATTTAATTGTCTTTGTTTTGTTTTTTGTAAGTTCAATTAAAGGGGCTTGAATTTCTGCGGCATGTGGTAGAAAACGTCGATAGAAATTTAATATACCTAAAAATCGTTGTGAAGCTTTCACAGTTTGTTGGAACTCTTGAATTGCTTTCACTCAGTTCGGTAGTGGTGAAATCCCTGTTTCGGAAATTTTGTAACCTAAAAAGGGTAGTACTTTTGCTCCAAATATACATTTGGAAGGTTTGATGGCAATATTAAATTCATTAGGCCTTTTAAAAATTTCTTTTAAATGTACTGCATGTTCTTCCTCAGTTGCAGATGCAATCAGAATGTCATCCGTATACACAAGCAGAAGGACAGACCACGCAACACTTCATGCATAAATCTTTGAAAGGTCTGGGCTGCATTGCATAAACCAAATGGCATTACTAGAAATTCGAATAAGCCGAATGGAGTAGTTACTGCAGTCTTCTGTATATCACGAGGTTCAACAGGAATCTGATGATAGACTCGGACAAGATCAAGTTTTGAAAAGACTTTTTTCCCTCTAATATATAGGAGAAATCGTGAAGATGTGGAATGGGATATCTATCTGGTGTTGTAACGGAGTTAAACCGTCAATAGTCCCCGCAAGGTCGCCAATCGTCATCTTTCTTAGGTACCATGTGTAAAGGATTTGCCCAGGCACTCTTCGAAGGTCGACATATTCCTTGATTGATCATAATTTGAAAGTTTTCTTTAGCCAGTTTCAGCTTCTATAGTGTTAATCGTCTTGGAGTAGAATGCAAGGGTGTACCAGTTGTGTCTTTGGTATGTGTTATACCGTGCGATTTGTTCGTGCAGTTTCTGAAAATTTGATTAATGATATTGAGGTTAGTAATGTCAGGGTAGTTGGATAATGTTGTATATGGATTTTTTGTATACGTCGTTATCATTGCAACCCAGGGTTGTTAAACAAGCGTGTGATTAAGTTTAATCTTACAGACCTCAGATAATTTGCGTTTTTAACGTTTTAAACGTTTAAGTTGCCGGCATCGATTAAACGTTTTCTTTTAAGATCTACTAATAGATTGTAATGTTGCAAAAAGTCAGCTCCTAAAGTCGGTTTAGAAACATTAGGAATTATGAATGCCCATGGCAAGTGACGTCGCAACCCCAGATGGAGTGTAATTACTTTCTGCCAGTATGTGTCAATTTGGGTGCCGTTAGCTGCAACGAGTTTAAATGATGATATATGTGATTTTTCTCGTTTTGATGAAGGGCATACGGAAACTTCGGCGCCAGTATCCACTAATAACTTCAGATTTGTAGATCTGTCGTGAATATATAGACGACTAGATGTTGCTTTAGGGGCTGGTCGCGTGGCAGGAGCTCAAGCTTGGGTGTTTTCCCTCTGTTTAAATTGGCAAGGTAATGTACACTTTTTGGCTTTTTGACCAAAATTAAAATGATAACAGTAGTACTTACCGATTGGTTTGTACTTAGACGCGGATCTTGGACGGAATCTTTAATGCTTGGGCTCTCACTGAGTTGAGCGAGAATTCCGATTTAATTTTAATGCGTGAATTTCATGAGAAAGCTCTCTGATCTGTTTTTGCAATTGTTCGAATTTGCCCTCGCTAGTAACTGACAATATGGAAGGTTCTTCTGTGACATCTACAATTTTATCTGTTAGAACAGCTAATTTATCCAAGTTTTCCTCTCTGACAGATAAAATTGCTTGGATTTGTGACGGCAAACCATTTAACCAAAGAGATTTAAGGAAATCATCACTGACATTTGTGCCCGCAAGCTTTCTCTTTTCTCTTAAGGCTTCAGATGGTTTCCGTCCGGAAAAATTTACTCCACTGAGCAATCTCTTTATTTTTTTATTTTCCCTGTCAGCGAATTGCTTAATTAGACGATCTTTCAAGGCGTTATATTTATTATCATTTGGTGGGTGTTTATTGGTCACTAACCAACATAAGTATATCGCTTTCAATTGCAGCAATTACATGATAATATTTGGTTGCATCTTGTGAAATTTTACGGGTAATGAATTGGGCCTCTATTTGACTAAACCAAAGTTCTGGATCTGCTCGGCAAAACAGAGAAAACTTAATGTTAACATTGTCTACTTCAATATTTTCAGGTTTTTTTATTATCTGGCATATTACACAAAATTAATAAATGAAAAGCTTTACTAATTTGTTCTTCGGTTGACGCAATTCGTTTTACTCAGGGTCACCATTTAAAGCAGAATAGATTTGTTGCAAAGAGACAAATATATTTTTTGCGTTTACAATACAAAATTCTATATTTCACTGAATAATATACATAATTTTTACATATGGTAACACATGCTACATAAATATAATAATTTAATAAGAAATAACAAAACATATGTGCGTGGTGGCTACTTTGTAAAATACAAGATAATTTCATATATGTAATTAAATTGATATTAATCGTATAATTAAGTTCCTACATGGACTATCTCTTTCATTAAAACATTTTCTGAGAGAATTGAATTTAGGTTTATTTGGGGGACGGGGGCATAATCGATTTTGTCTGTACTTCACATATTTGAATGCCACTAGATCGTTCTTGAGGCTTGAGCTGATCAAAGAACCGATGTTTCCAGACATTTTATCTAATTTCCGACTTTTTATCTCCATTTCTTAGTACTTAGCTCTTATCCCCTTTTGTTCCTAGATCTTAGCTGAAGTTAGAGCAAATCTCTAGATGGGAGATTGATCGTACAACAACGAGCTCATTCGCAATGCGTGTAATAGGTTTGAAGAGGAGTTGAAATATGCTTAGAGACAAAATGGTGGGGCCTCGGTACGGCTGCTAATTGAAATATTGAGTTCAACTTTTGTATGGCGAATTTACTGGGTTGAATCAGTTACAATTTTCTAAGCTGTATATTATTAAAGCAAGTAACTATTTAAAACTGAAAGAATTAAAGTAGGTAAAGCCATGTGAGTTTTCCAAACTGGGTTTATATCTATGCTTAAAATGTATCCTTGCTTATCGAAGTAAGTAATAAATCAATTCTTGACTGATTATACCCTGCATAATTATCCGCTCAGTTAAATCTTAAAAAGTTGTTTATTCAGACATATCTTATATATGTTTCCTTGGTACAACACTTCGGCAAATCATAGCCTTATTTAAGGATACAGGGTAGAGTTTCAGAAGTGTTAAAATATTCTGGATAGTTTTAATCTGTAGAGTTAAAATATTCAAAAAGTTTTTAAAATTGATTTTATTCTTAATTGATCACATGTGGCCAAAATTTGGGTGAGGAAGTTAATAAATGAAAGTGGAAAATGATACCCTTTATTATGGAAATTAATTATTGGATCTTTGTAGAGATATGACCCTTACCAAGACAAATTAGAAGTGAATACAGAAGGTACTTCCAAGATATGGTGTGACTAGTTACAGTATCTGTGTTTGGTTAATATTGGTAAGCAATATGAGATCAGATCAGTTTGGTAATAGAGACTTGATGTTCAGTGTAGGGTATGGTAGAGCATTATTCCACCAAAGTAGACTCAACTAGTTCGTGTAATTATATATACATTAGCAAGGAGAAAGCACAACTAACAGAATGAGTGAAGAGATGGAGCCGTAGAACTTACAAGAGGTTTTATTAATAATTCAGAAGGTCGGTCTACAGAGACACGCCATATGCCGCTCGGCTTCTTGTTGATGCTGCTTCATTTTAACTAAAATCATTTCCAACCCTTACACCGTTTCTCGTTTCCTTCTAATGAAATCATTCTAGCGTAAGGAGGAACAAGAATACTTCTATTTCTTAACATTCTTTTTCCTTTTCCCATCCATTTTTTTGATTTCTGACATCCTATTTTTCCTTAGCAGACATATCATTATGAAAATAAATTGTTCTTTTTTTTAATATTATAGAAATAGTGACTAAGTAAAGTTTGTCTTACTAATTCAAAACGTACCATCGCAAGAATTTCCATTTTTTTACTTTCTCTCACAGCTATAAGAAGAAATATTACAATCTTGGCAAATTTTCGACATTTATTTTCATCGGAAATACATGATTTAAGGACCACTGAAAACGAAAGAAAGTACACTACAGCTTTACTGAATAAATTTTTCAGTTTCTTGTTTTTTCTGAAATAAATCTCCAACAATTTTCTTTAATTTGTTGTGGTGGTTGGTTCCACCACAGAGAGTTAGTGTGAAACTAAGTCTCTGTACGAGTCTGTGTTGGCACACTTCTGAAGAACGCATCCCTGAAGATGGGCGAACGCCCGAAACCGGTCGATGACCACAAAATGAAGCAGGCTACCACGGAAAATGTCTCTGAAAATTTTCTTTAAATTTGATTTATTATATTAAATCATATAAGTAGCAACAATATTTATCTAAAATACTTTTCCAAGAAAATTCATTATAAAGAAGTTTTGGGGGGTGGACTAACGTTAAGCTTTACTCTGACATGTCACTTCAATGTGTTATTTGATTCTAAATGTTTTACCAAAACGCCGAGTTCGAAGATAATAGGTTGTCCAGTTACTAAACACGAATTCTGATGGGGAGGTCAAAGCTATTTCTATGGCTTTGGCAAAAATAAAAGATAAAAATTATAATCTCCAAATAGTGCTTTTCAATGATTCAGAGGACTCCATATTTGCTTTACTTCCGATCATGCGAGGTGAAGCTTGTGGAAAATGCATAAATAGTCTGGTAGAAAAGGGATCTCGTGTCGTCCTCCGTATGGGCCGGGCCCCAGATACGCGCTTTTCTGTTGCGCTGTTAAAAAGTTAATAAAATCTTACTACCAAGAAGTGGTTGCGAAGATACAACAGTGTCAGGCTGAAGGAAAGCAGTGGCGGACGTTGCTAGACGAACTTATTCCGCCTATGGTTACTACAAGAAAAGCTGCAGCTAGCATGCTTTTGTATGATAACAGAGCATGCTCCATCATCATTTAAACAGAATTGTGGTGGTGGACGGCCCCCAATTTCCCTCTGTGCATACAAAAAGAGATGGATGGTTGGCACCTACCAGTATGTCCCCCTTTGACGGATGTCGCCAGAAAATTAGGAATATCCACCCTATAATCTTAGACAATGCTATTATGGCAAAACTTTGTTGGACTGCCAGGAGCCGAATGGCTTAGTTGCTAACGGCTGGGCGTTGAAAAAACAAAAAAATAATAATTTTTTTTTTGTTCAGTTTTCTGCAATTTTCTTTATAATGACTTTAACAATTTAATTTAAATTTGGCAACTAAGATTATACCTAATTACTTTAAAGGAAACATTTTTCTCCTCAAAAATTTGATTTTAGAGAAGTTGTAGGAAAGCTGGGAGATCATTTTCACTAGGAAGTACCGTTTTATTATAATTTAGGGTGGTTCTATTTTTACAATATTAATGTCGCTAAACATTTAGTAAAATTTACACATACTAACAAATTTTGTCAATTACAACTACGGTGAATTGCTGTAAGAAAAAGTCGGTTGACTCGTTGTTTACAGTCATTTCGTATATCCACTTGGCTTGTAATTTTTTTTTGGGTATCCCTCATTACCCCATTCTCTTTACATAATCATATCTTCTTGTATCGATCAAGATTTTTTCTAGCACATTTACGGACACTTGAAATTCACTGCAAGCGCAAAATATCGCAGCTTTTCCTCTAGAAATCCATTTCTAGGGCGGAGAGCTTCCGAGCCATTTTTTTTGTTGTTGTTGTCCAAGTTTCGCAAGCATAAAGAATTTTGCCCAACAGAAAGGAGATATAAAGTAAGTAATCCATCAAAATATTGCAATGAAAATTAACATTTTTTATAGCGTGATCTCTTCGGTCTATTAATTTGAAGTATTGCATGTACAATTCAATTTTTGATTGATCCCATTCATAGGTATATTTAAATCCTAATATATAACTCTAATGAAGTAAAATCCTTTCATAGTTGGTCATTGCGAGGTATTTACTTTAGTAGCAGTTTTCTAAACTATGATTACTGGGTTTGTTGGGTTGATAATCTTATGTTATGAACCAATGTCATAAAAACATTAATAAAATTCGCGGATAAACTCAAAGATTTAAAACAAGGTTATTATTTATAATTTACAAGATTTACTTATTGATAAATAAATTAGTTAATGTATCTCTATAGAGCAATTTCTTCTGTAACGCTTATTCTAATGAGAATACATATTTTACCAGTCCAATTTTTTCACATAGGAATGCCATTTTGAAAAAATTCTAAATAAAAAATGTGGTTTTCTCACCCGACTTTCTGTTATTGCAAATTCTTCAGTCTCTAAGTGCTATTTTTCATAAAAGTTGTAATTTTTACTCTATGTTCACTTAATTATAATGCAAGGTACCGTGCTTTATACTTTAGATTATTCTAATGTCATACATCTCTAAAACTCAAAAAATAATTCTTTATTTATAAAAGTGGCCAGGCCTTTATGTATAATGTTAAATTTATAAGTAATGTATATTAAAAGGTCTTTAATCTGTTTATTCTTGTTAGACACCCGAAAACTGTCAATGTATCGTAGAAAATTCCGTCGGGCGTCAATACCTCGTCCGAACTTCACATTTTTATGGTTTTTCGGGTTGTGCACGTTCTGTTAAGTATCTGTTGAAGTGTCAAAAATACATACCTCCTTTATTTGCGGTAATTTTCTTTATGTAGAGTTTAAAAGGTTCTACTGGATTCCGCAATCGCTCCAGTTTTACTTGATTGAAAAGTTTATTAGTTTACTTTAGTAAACCTCATTTTAGTTTACAGAGGTTAGATGTAAATTATATTCAGTAATTTTTTTCAGAAATCACAACCAAGTTTATTTTTTTTTTATTGAAGTAATTGGTGTTTAAATTTGTTTTAAACGAAAGTATAACTACTTGATTATTAGATAATATTATCAAAAACTGGTCATGTTTTTTAGAATAAATTTGGAGCAGGAATTTGGTTTTGATAATATATTATTATTTTTTAATTTGTTACATATAAAGAATGAAATTCAGCTGTAACATTTATGTTTTAATATGCAAGACAAGTTTTGATGTTGGTCGTTTAAATGTAGAGATATATATCAGACATGAGTTTGGATGGTGGTATGCTTTTTTATCTATTACAGATTTTTTTTTTTCATTTTTCCTTCGTTATCTTATTTTCTTGCTTATCTTGAATGAATGTAGGTGTACAAAAATATAGAGTGCCATGTTGGCTTCATGATGAGGTATTGTGTTTTATTTAGATGATAGTTCTTTATGTTGTTACATTGACAAACAAAAAATAAAAACAATTAAGTTTGGAACAAAATGTTTAACATTTATTATTAGGCCAGAGCTTTACAACAATTAAAATAAAAAACTAACATAGTCACTCTCTTTTTACATGTAAATCGGGGATTTCCGGTTACATTCAAAGGCCATTATGATGGAAAAATTAGCGATGTGTAAAACAATGGCGGTTAGCAGAAAGGAAGAGACCCGTATAATTAAAACCAGATGCTGAAAATACATAATGTAGCTATGGCCGTTTTTAAACTTCACACATTTTAACATATTCTGATTCAGGATTGATTATTAATTATTATATTATTCTTAAAAATAATTTAAAAACTAATTCTCTGTCTTTAAAATTCTAAAGAAAGGATTTTTTATAAATTCAAAATATTATAAACCGGAACACCTCATTTATCGAAGAAATGGACATAAATAAAAAAGGAGTTTTCTTTTTACGTCTGCAAAACAATTCAAAATGATTTCCGTATAATGAAAATTCATAATTTTTTTAAGCATTTACATAGAGTAAAGATCTATTTCTCCGATCAGGATAGCTTGTCGGTGATGAGACTGGTGATTTGGAGGAGGTGTCATATGCTAGTGGTCCACGGAAGCCAATTGGGAGTACACCATGTGTAATCTTAGGGCTAAAGAAGATTGATTCCATTATCTTGTGTGAACTCATTTCTAGCAGAATATCGACTGAGATACTTGGGCAAGGCTCAGCTCTATAAGGAGGAAATTAAAGAATATTTAAATGGGAAGGATTGGTACTTTCTTTATCTTTTCTATATTACAGAAATGCGATCACTTATCTGAAATATCTGTCTAGGACAATTATTTTTGGAAGGTACAGAGATATAGTAAGATAAAGGTTTCCTCTGAAGTACCTCTTCAATATTACGATCTACACAATATTAACATACAATTAAAAGCATTGCTAGAATGGGATGATAGATTTGCTTCAATGAATTGTCGATGCCGAATAATACATTGTTCCTACAATATAATAACAAAGAAACCATTGTATTTAGTAAAATCTCGATCACGCTTAGTCGCTAGCGCACTTGCCAGAATTTAGTATTCGATTCAAGTAACGGCTTAAACGGTGTTGGCCCAGTATCGTAAAACAAAAATGGGGATCAATAGTTTGTAGGGGGGTTAAAGTTCGCATCCACGATTGTTTTCACGTGCCCTCTCGATATCCAACTAAACCAGCAACATCAGTAGCCAGCGCAGCCTAAAATTTTATACTGGGCGGGGCGACGTAAAATGGATAAGTAGTCGAAGTCATGGAAATGGCGTAGGGAAAAAAGTTAGTAGCTGAGCTGGTGGTAGATAAGGCCAAAATAAATGGCGGTGGGAATCGGGCGTGCTTTCCTTACTACAAGGCCCCCATTAAAAATCGCCGTCTGGCAAGCCTTGGTCATAGGCAGTTGCGCTAAAGTTTTTTATATATATATATATATATATATAAAAACAGGTGTATATAATAAGTGGTTATATCGTTATTTATTTAGTTTATTGAACGATGAGGGTACCGAGTAAATTAAATGTCTATATTTAAGTTTGTAAATTATTTCGCTATAGTTGTATCCTTTGTAGCTACTTATTTAAGACAAACAATAGAGTTATTTATTCATGGTTGAGTCTTGAATATTTTTAAATAATATATATTTAGTTTATGAAAATTATAAGTAAAATTATTATTATATCGGTAGGAAGTGTTGGCATGATAATATGTATTCATTGGATCGTGAAAACGGCAGTTGAATGTGGTGTATTTGAACAGTTGTGTCTGTGCCAGCCCAGCCGTTCTCCAATGAAAGCTGTCCTGACACGTACACAACCGTACAATGTCTGGCCAATGTTTACTCGGTGATCTTAGCAACCGACGACCGCCAACATCCTCATCTTCTAGAAATTATTGCTTTCCATCTGTTATAGCTTCCTCAAACACAAGTAAAGTAATCTCGTATCATCAGGTACTAGAAGTGTGCGGTTAAATATATATTTTTATTTACAGCTCCACAACAAAAATAACTTAAATTTAATATTTTTTAATTTTTACTTCGTAAACAGAATTAGCGAATAGTCAGTAAACAAAAAATATTTTTATGGACAAAATATCTCCGAACGAAAAATCGCAGCAAGCTTAGTATTCCACAAAGGTAGGTACCACCCATGTTCCCCGCACATACCGTGTTTACCGCATTTGCCGTACTTGATATTCTGCATCTGTTACACGAAGTTTGCGATCAAAATCCGTCACTTCCAGAAGAAGTGCGACTTTGTTGGAGTTTTTTCCCCGATTTTCGCAATTTTTTCTAAAAAGTATCCGGTAATTTTGTTTTAAATTTCATTTACTATCGACATTATATAAATGCTATCACTTATCTGAAATGTTTGTCTAGAACAGTTGTTCTTTGTAAGGTACAGAGGATACAATAAGTTTGAAGCTTTCCTCTAAAAGTACCTCTTTAATACCATCATCTACATAATATTAAAATACATTCTTCTGGTTCTTCGGGGATCTTTCTAGACCGTACCTACCCCTTCGGGTTTACCGGTCTCCCGTTGCAAGCAACTGGATCGTTTAACAAGAAGGGGATGTCACCACTATGGAAGGACTATTATTATGCCGGGTGCCTGATAGCGTGGGAGCCTATGTGGCTTTTATCCCCCGATACCCCCCCATATCATCCCCTTAGTTAATCTCCCCCGGTAGCTCACCGGTTAGTCTACAATATCCCAAGATATCCTTAAACTCCAACTCGCCCAGGCAATCCTGCGAGAGTGGTGCCCTCCCAAATACGCGAAACCTAGTACGAGCGAAACGGGGACACTGACATAAATAGTGATATACCGTTTCCCTGAGTCCGTCGTCGCAATTCTGACAAATGGGACTAGACGTCCTCCCTATGTTAAACAAGTGACTAGACACCTAAGTGTGTCCAGTAACTACCCCCACCAAGGTCCTCAGACCTGACCTACATAGGGACCGGAGATACTCCGAAATTTCCTACTTATTTACTTTTATAAATCGTTTAGCTTGAGGCACCCCTGCGTGTCCCCCCAGCATTTCTCAAAGACTCTCATCTCCCAAAGTCTAATCTGTTTGTAACGAAACTTCTTTGTGACGGAAGGGCTGGTTCAGGACCACAACATGGTAATGATGATCCCTCCCTAGCCAACTGATCCGCCCTCTCATTGCCCTCTAATCCCGCATGCGGGGGGATATCCAATAGACACGCACCTTACCCCTCCGAGCCAAAGCATTAAGCCTTTTCTACATTCTCCCATTAATTTCGAGCTCAACCATGGCTTACTCAAAGCCCTCAGCGGCGGCTGACTATCAGAGAAAATCCGCACCTCTTTGTCTCTCCTGCCACTCCCCACAAGGCGGCAGCATTCAATAATGCCCACCCTCGGACTGGAAAGACAGTGGCCAACCACCCAAGGCCACCTAACTCCCTCTATCCAACTCCTGCAACCATGCTCCCGCTCCTGACAGGCCAGTCCCCTCCTGCCTAGAGCCACCTGAATAACAGCGAGTAATGCCGTTACCCGGCTCCGTTGGCCTCGTGAGGTTGTCATCCCCTATACTGCCAATACTGATCTCATAATCCCTCTCAAAAACCCCATTTCTTGCTCGTCTCATCGAGTTTAGATAGCAGAAATCGGTTCACTCGCCAAATCTCATCCTCGATCCTAGTGCGATCCCCCCGAAAGTTCTCACCCATTCTCCCTTACATCTCATTCTGAGGTACCCCTTCATCGTGAGGCCTCGACTTTAAGTGCATGCCCGGCCATAGTAGAAGTACCGAAGCACTCCCCGCTTGGTCCATTAAGGGCAGGTTGAGATACGCTCAACCAGCGCGCAGAGTGATCCCACAACATGGTCACAATGCACTACCAGAAGCTAGAGAAGACACTCTCTAGCAGACTCTGGTGAACCACGCACACCCAGCAAATGCGCTTCCAGCAACGGGCTGGCTCCGGGGTTAATTTTATATTGCGAATCTCCTCCCGTTCAACTCATGACCTCGGTCATTGGAGTGCTAAATTGGTGTGCGTGCGCGCGCGCTCGCGTGTATATGTATGTATGTATATATGTATGTATGTATGTACGTATGTATGTGAACAGCATAGCTCAAAAACGAAAAATCGCAGAAAGTTCAAACATGATATGCCATTTAGGTATATCAGCATAGGTTCCGTCGGTAAATATCTGTCCAAATTCCTCAACCGGATGTACCACTTTACTGTTTTTTTTTTTTTCTCACTTGCAATTTTCTCAAAAATGGCTTTTCATTTAATATTTTTTAAAAGTATTTTTCAGTTTTCTGCTATTCTCTTTAAAACGGGCCCAACGATTTTCTTTAAAGTATGAAGTGAATATATAAAGAGCTACAACTTTTATTTGAACCATTTTTCCTGGTAAATTTATGTAAGGGCACTTTTGGGGGAGTGGTGGGGTTATGTTTTCCTCTAAAGTGCTATCACAGTTGAATATACAATTCTACCATCTAAACAGATTAAATAGATTGCCAAAATTCTGAGTTTCAAGAAAAATGCTTTTTTAATGAACAGTTTTTGCGATTTTGTTCATAAAAACGTCTCCGAATTTCATTAAATTTGATATACTAACTGTAAAATTTGTTAATTACAATTTTGAAAACTGGAATAAGAGAAAGTTGTGTGAGTGTTTCACACAAGATTTTTTTTGTTTCCTTTAAATGAATATGGGCGAGTTATCCGTATGCGCTTTTCTGGAGCTTATTTGTACATTTTTTTTTTTTTTTTTTTACTTTCTCCTTGCACTGTAAGAGGAATTATTGCAATCGTGTAAAATTTTTGAAATTGTGTCTTTGGCTATACAATTGTCTTCGATATTTCTCATAATATGCCCTCTGTGCCCTATAAAGGCAGATACAGTTTCCGAATTATTCCTTAGTTTTAAAACGTTTTCTTCCTCTTGAATGCATGATATTGTTCTTTGGAAAACGCTAACTTGTTAGTCTATTTTCTTCAGTACATAGTTTTCTGAGCTGTATATACATATGAAGTTTTGTAGACCAGCCAAGTCCTATTCAGATTACCTATAGAATAGCCAAGAATGTATAACCTGCCTAAGTACAAGAAAAAAATTGTCAACTAATCACTCTTTATTTTTTCTGTATCATATTGAATTCAACTAAAACTGAATAAACTGGTAATGATATACAAGAGCAGATTGTATATGGGTAGAAAATATAATTTAATTTGTTGCGCTAACTCAATATATTTTCATGTTTTTGTACAGTTTGAAAACAAAACGTTTTAAGCATATAAATAAAACAATAATTTAAAGTTCATAGATGTATGCATTTTGAATTTTGTTTTTTATGCTGTATTATACAGATACCATCAATTTATATTTCATATCTGAAGGATTATTAATTTCATTAAGAAATTATTATATGTAGTAAGTGGATTGTATTAATTAAATTATTAACACAGCATTCTATAGCAAGGGGAAATATTTATAATTAATATAGTTTATGCTGTTCGATCGTAGATTTGGATACTTAGTGGTGGATTTGAAGCCATTCATTTCATAGAAGTTTAAGTTATATTTATGCGTTTATGTTTGTATGATGGTATTAATGTTATATAGTGGGCAGTTTGTGAATTTGAAATTAATTAATAATTCATTAAGTAAGTGTAGAAATGTTTAGCCACCTATATCTCATAGCCTGTGTTTCATGGCTGGCGAATTCAACATAGTTGTTATTTTAGGCTGCTACAGGTGTATCAACAATATTGCCGACTATTACCTACCATGTTACCTTTACTTAGATCCATTGTTGATTCAAATTAGATATGCACTATCCTCACTAGTTGTTGTATCTGTAATACTATTGTCCTTATTATTCTAACAGGCTTTTCATTATTGTTACCCAAATCATTTTAATTACCCACTTCTTTCTCTCCCCTTTATTGTTAAATTAATATATATTCACATTTTAAAATCGAAATAGCATGATGAAATACATTAGAAAGTATAAAACGTAAATAGGTGTTATTTTCCTAAATCTACTAAAGGTAGTATACGAGAAAATTTGGAGTTTTGATCACAGATAAAGATTAAAATTTAATCGAAATTTATGCCAAAAAAAATGTGGAGAGAAAACTCATGCAACTTTCTTTACTTCAATTAATACAACCATACAATTGACAATTTCTTTTAAAGCTTGAATATTAGATACTTTCTCTTAATCCTGGTAAGAGGAAATATTGTAATCGTGTCAAATTTTCCATATCGAGTTTTCATCGGAAATACACGTTTTGAGGTCCCCTGAATCCAAAAAAGTGCTTTTTAGAAAATGGTCTGTATGTGTATCTGTGTGTGTGTGTGTGTGTGTATGTGTATGTATGTATGTATGTATGTATGTATGTATGTATGTGACCAGCATAGCTCAAAAACGAAAAAACGTAGATATTGATATTCTGTTTAGATATCACCATGGGATCTGTAATGACATGGCAAAGTCATTGACATCGGCAAAGTACGCCAAAGAAATAATCAACAAAGGGTGAAAACAGTAACACTGTTGGCCGCCGACAGCCGCGGTCAACCAAACAAACACAAAGCCTTTTCATCAATTCTCACCTCAAAGGCAGGCACAGCGATAAGTATGGCCACTAAATAAGGTCAGAAAACTACGAAGGTCGCACAAGGCCGCAACACTAAGACAGATGTCTTGGTGTGAGTGTGAACAACAGTATATATAAACTCTATGATATACGACGACGGGATTATTATATCATCTACGACCAAACTATACACGAGCGGCAATTCACAGTTATATTCAACTTATCCACCTCGTAGTGTGCACTTGTCGTTATTTTAACCATTCTTAACAAATTATCATCTTCTATTTATTATTAAGTATTTTTATTATAGTTATTAGTTACAATTTATCACGTTTTAACATTATTGTAAAATACAGTTTTTATATAAAAACGTTTAAAATTCGAGCCCTAACTTCCAAATCTCTCAAATAACTTCCGGCCCTCTTCAAGACATCTGCTACTCCAGGAATCATACATCAAACGATTCCATTACAGGATCCGACAATAGGTCATCTGTCAAAATTCCTAAACGGAAGTACCACTTTACTGAATGCTGTTTTTCACTTTTTTTGTGTGCAGTTTCTCAAAAATGGCTCCGACGATTTTGTTCAAACATTTCTCTGGGAAAATTCATTTAAGGGTACTTTTTGGTAAGGGATGGGGGTTAGCTTTTCCTCTAAAGTGCTATTTCAGTTTACTATACAATTCTGTCATATAAATACTATTAATTAGAATTAAATGTGGTGTTGAAATTCCGAGTTTGAAAAAATCGGATTATCTGAAGTGCGTTTTTACTGAAATGTATTTTTCAGTTTTCTAAGGTAGTTTCTGTAAAACGGCTTCAACGATTTTCTTTAAACTAAGTATGAAGAACTGCAGATATAAAGACTACAACTTTTATTTTAAATATTTCTCCTGGTAAAGTCATTTAAGGGGGCTTTTTGGGGGAAAGGTGGGGTTATGTTTCACTCTAAAGTCCTTCGTAGTTGATTATAAAATTCAACCAACTAAACAAAATTAATTAGAAATAAATAAATGGCCAAATTTCCCAGTTTCAAGAAAATTAGTAAACCGGAAGTGCGCTTTTACTGAACAGTTTTTTCAGTTTCCGACTAATTTCGACGAACTCCGATGAAGTTCATTAAATGTGGATCTAACTATAAAATTTGTCGATTACAATTTTGAAAACTGCTATAAGAGAAAGTTGTGTGGGTGTTTCACAACAGATTTTTTTTTTAGCGTAGATACAGAGTGGCACATATATTACCCGAAGAACATAATAGTGGCCCAGAAGATTACACCAATAACACCGAAGAAGGCTACATAATATTTGAAATTTAAAGTTACAAATTCCTCGGAAACCTCTAAAATCAATTGAGATGGAAGAAATGTTTCAAATAAAAGTGATAGGTTTAATACCATTCCAAGTTTAAAGAGTATCGCTGGAGAAAACTCTAAGATTGAAGAAAATTCACTAATTAGATTTATAAGTAGTGCAACAAAGAGAAAGCTATATTACTTTCATAACAGATTTTTTACTTTCTCTACTCCTAGTAAGAGGAAGTATTGTAATCGTGTGAAATTTTAGATATCGATTTTTCACCGGAAATATCCGTTTTGAGTCCTTGAGTCAAAAAGTGTTTTTTAGCAAATGGTATGTGTGGTGTGTGTTGTGTGTGTGTGTGTGTGTGGTGGGTGGTGGGGTTGTGTATGTACTCTCATAAAAAAAGTCTCTGTACATCAGTGTATAAATTATTTAATGAACAAGATTATATTGGGATTTTTTTTTTAAATGAAGGAGACGAATTTTTATATAGTTTATAATGAATTTTATTTTTCATTTAACAATAATAAAGAAGTAATTAATTTTATTATATTAGTTAATAAGATCAATAATAGCCTCAAAATTGAGAGCAAAAAAAGTCTCTGCACACAATATTTTTGTTTTATGTTTCCAAATTTATTTATTTTAATAACTGGTGGGGCCAACTTTGTTTCGTATAACTTCTCTCAAACGATTCTGCATTGAGCTGACTAACTTTTTTGTCGATTCGGGGGTTAGTTTTAGCCATTATTCTTTTAAAAGGGATTTCAGCTCTTCCCTGTTTTTTATCTTTACTTTTCTGATCTGACGTCCTAATACATCCCAAAGGTGCTCAATGGGGTTCAAGTCTGGAGATTGAGGAGGTGTTCTGAGCTGACGGGGCGCATGATATAATAGCCATTCTTGAATTTTTTTAGCTTGATGCTTGGGGTCGTTGTCTTGTTGAAATAAAAAAGTACGTTCCAAATTAAATTTCTGCGAGCTTTCTTTTAAATTTTTGTTTAAAATATCCATATAAACATAGTGGTCCATTATTTCGTTAATAATATGTAAATTTCCCACACCACAAGCACTCATACACCTCCAAACTAACACGTTACCACCACCGTGTTTAACAGTAGCGACTAAATTTTTTTTTTTAAATGTTCATTTGTTTTTCTCCAGACTTTACCTCTTCCATCTGATCCATGGACATTAATTTACTTTCATCTGAGAAAATTACGCGTTCCCAAGATGGAAACGGCTTATTAACGTGCTCTTTAGCAAATTCCAGACGAAGGCGCTGATTTTTCCTACTAATAAAGGGCTTCTTTCTTGGAACACGCTCATGGTACCCTCGTTTTTTTTAAACAGTTCCTAATGGTCTGGGGCGTAACATTAACATTGTAGTCCCTATGGATCAGCAAGTTCCGTGGCACTGGTTTGGGGTTCTAGTTCAACCGATCTCACTACTGCCCATACATGAATTGACTCAAGTTTAGGAGGACGACCAGAACGGTACCTATTTTTCACTGAACCCATGTCTTCAAATCTTTTAACAATATATCGTACAGTGGAAAACCCTAAGTTGACCATTTTTCCTATTCTTCTAAAAGTATGTCCCTTGTTTCTTAATTTGACAGTAAGTTCGCGAATTTCATGACACACTTCCATTTTATTTGATTTTAATTTCAAAGTAGCACTTACTGGGAACGTTTCATACGAAATACTAACTATAAAATAGATAAAACGGAGACAAAAGTGACCTTTCATCTTTATTTTGATTTATTCAACTGTGTGCAGAGACTTTTTACTTTCTCTTACACAAGAGAAATATTCTAGTAAGAGGAATATTGTAATTTTGTTTATATATTATGGTTTATTTTTGTTATTTATCAATTATTTTTTTCTGTTAATGTCTATTAATATTTCAGGTATATAGCAACAAACTAGAATAATTTCTGTTTTAAATAACATATATTTTATTCTCGTTATCCATCATTAACGCTTTTTTAAATACTTGGAAAAATTCTCGTATTGATGTGCAGAGACTTTTTTTACTGAGTGTATGTATGTATGTATGTGAACAGCATAACTCAAAAACGAAAAACCGTAGAAAGTTGAAACTTGATATTCCGTTTTTAAGTATCACCATGGCATCTGACAGTGGGTCATCTGTCAAAATTCCTCAACCGGAAATACTACTTTACTTGTTGGTTTCTTTTACGTTTATGCGTTTTTCTCAAAAATTGCTTCGACGATTTTCTTCAAACATGGTATACCAACTACACATACAATGAGCTACAACTTTTATTTGAAAAATGTTTCTCTGGGAAATTTCATTTAAGGACAGTTATAGGGTAGGGGTGGGGTTAGGTTTTCCTCTAAAGTGCTACTTCAGTTTATTAAACAATTCTATCATCTAAATAATGGTAATTAGAATTGAATATCTTGTAAAAAAATTCCGAGTTTAAAAAAAATACGGATAACCGGAAGTGCGTTTACATTACCACTTTACTCAATGATTTTTTTTTTCACTTTTACGCGATTTTTCAAAAATGTCCCCGAACGATTTTCTTGAAACTTCCTATATAAACTAAACAAACAAAGATCTACAAGTTTTATTTAAAAAATTTCTCTGGGAAAATTCATTTAAGGCACTTTTGGAGGAGGGGTTAGGTTATGTTTTTTTCTAAAATGCTATCATAGTTGATTATACAATTCTATCATCCAAACAAAATTAATTAGAAATAAATAGATGGCCAAAATTCCAAGTTTTAAGAAAATTGTAAACCGGAAGTGCGCTTATACTGAACAGCTTTTTCAGTTTTCGAGTGCGCTTATACTGAACAGCTTTTTCAGTTTTCGACGAATTTCAATTAATTTGGTACATAAAATATAAAATTTGTCAATTATAATTTTGAGAACTGGAGTAAGAGAAAGTTGTGTGTGTTTCACACCAGATTTTTTTACTTTCTGCTACTGCTACAAGAGCAAGTATTGCGATCTTGTCAGATTTTTTACTCTTTCCTACTGGTACATATATATTGTCAGATTTTTGAAATTGAATTTCCACCAGATATACATGTTTAGAGTACTACACTGAATCAAAGAAAGGAAAACATGTTTTTATAACGCATTTTTGTGAATGTATGTGTGTGTATGTGAGAGAGAGAGAAGAGAGAAAGAAAAGACGATAAATCATACGAAACTGAAACTTATTGAAATTCCGTTTAGTAAACACACCGCCGCATTCAATATGAAGGTATGTGCAAAAATCCATCAATCCGGAAATGCAATTTTAAAATTCAAAACAGTTTTTCTCTGGAACAAATTATCACATAACCTATGGTGATCACATTATTGAAACAAAAAGAGATACAAGTTGTTACAGGTGTGAACTCGTGTGCACACCAAGAAAAATACGTATATAGATAAACTGTTTCTCGTGTCTCACTATTAGTTCTAATGAGCAACTTTACTTCTAATGAGCAACATGTAACTATTTAACTAGACATGTGTGTTTATTTTTTTTTTTAGTAAATATCTTGATAATTTTTACGCAATATTTACTTCAAAATTAAGTATATTTTTACACAAGGAATATTTTTTTAAATAAATAAAAAGCATATATATTAAATTTTAATAGAAATTAATATTAATGCCAGGAAAGTTTCGGATAATATCCTTCTTTCTATTTTATACAATTTCTTTTAATTATTCGCAATTTTCTTCGGAAACAGCCCTTTGATTTTCCAAGTTCATTGTGTATAATTACCACTTTTATTTGTTTTAAATAATTTAAAGAAAAATAATTTTATGGGGAATTTTCAGGCTAGGCTTTTCCTCTGTGGGCTATTTCTGTCAATTGTATGGTTTCATCTATATTTTAATAATGAGTATAATGGATGAGTGAAGGAGAGAGAATGAATTTAGGTAGGATGAAGCAGAAATAAACTAGAAGATGTGCTGAACACTAGTATAATAAAATAGAAACACAAACTGCGAGGACTTTACACTTGTTGTGTGATTTTGAGACTAAGGTAGCAAGAAAATAATAAAGAGAGATACAGACTGGCTGAGAATTAGAATGTAGAATGATTGCTGACTGATGTCGATGTCTGTATTAAGACTGTTCTTCTGTGGGGCTAGAGCTCGGCTGAATTTATATGAATTCTTCCTCCCTATTTTGGCCAAGGAAGCGAGTGACTATGTTCTTCGGATCTCCTCACGAATCTTAATGAATCGGATCCCACTACAATGAGCATAGTTAGTGAGTTGAAAAAAATTCCAAATTTTTACGAAATTTATTTTTTCAGAATGATTGTAAGAAGTAATTGTGTATAGGTAAGGGACCTGTAACGTTTAAATTGAAATTTTTTTTTTTTTTTCTTCATTTACTTTCTCTTGTCTTAGTAAGAGGAAGTATCGCGATTGAGTCAAATTTTCGAAATTGAGTCTTTATTGGAAATACATGTTTTAAGGTTTAAACAAAAAATATGTAAAAATGAAAAAAAAAAAAATGTTTTTAGCGAATTGTGTATGTAACAAAAACAAAAAACAAAAACAAATCAATCTCAAAAACAAAAAAATCACAGTAAGTTTACACTTGATATTCGTTGCAGCATCTCCACCGCATCAAACGATAAGGTTTTGGCCAAAATCCGCCAACCGGAATGCGATTTTATTGAATGTCTTTTTTTTTTTTTTCCATTTTTTACTTTCCCTTACTCCTAGTAAGAGGAAGTATTGTAATCGTGTCAAATTTTCGATATCGAGTTTTCACCAGAAATATCCGTTTTGAGGCCTCCTGAGTCCAAAAAGTGGTTTTTATCAAATGGTGTGTGTGTGTGTTGTGTGTCGTGTGTGTGTGTGATGTATGTATGTGAACAGCATAGCTCAAAAAAAAATCGTAGAAAGTTAAAACTTGATATTACGTTTAGATATGACCATGGGATCTGACGGTGCGTTATGTGTCAATATTCCTCAACCGGAAGACCACTTTACTAGTTTTTTTTTACGTTTTTGCGATTTACTCAAAAATGGCTCCGACGATTTTCTTTAAACTTGTTATTATCAACTACACATACAAAGAGCTACAACTTTTATTTGAAACATTTCTCCAGGAAAATTAATTTAAGGGCACTTTTGGGAGAGGGGTAGGGTTAAGTTTCCATCTAAAGTGCTATTTCAGTTTATTAGACAATTCTGTCATCTAAATAATGTTAATTAGAATTCAATATGTTGTATTGAAATTCCGAGTTTGAAAAAATCGGGTAACCGGAAGTACGTTTGTATTAACACTTTACTAAATGATTTTTTTCACTTTATCGCGATTTTCTCAAAAGAGGCTTCGACGATTTTCTTGAAGCTACCTATATAAACTACACATACAATGAGCTACAACTTTTATTTAAAACATTTCTTTGGGAAAATTCATTTAAGCTCATTTTTGGAGGAGGGGTGTGGTTACAGCTTCTTCTAAAGTGGTATCATAGTTGATTATACAATTCAATCACCCAAACAAAATTAATTAGAAATAAATAGATGGCTAAAATTCCGAGTTTCAGGAAAATTAGTAAACCGGAAGTACTCTTTTACTAGACAGTTTTTTTAGTTTTTGACGAATTTCATTAAATTTGGTACACAAACTATAAAATTTGTCAATTACAATTTTGAGAACTGGAGTAAGAGAAAGTTGTGTGAGTGACACCACCAAGTTCACACCAGATTTTTATTTTTAATATGCTCAAAATGGTTCCAACGGTTAAACCTTAGACGTATCCTGCCTACCCACATACCCCCCCACATAATTTTCAGATGCCTATCACTAGTATTTGAAGCATTTTTCCAGCAAAATTGGTTTTTTAGTATATCTGGAAAATAGCCAGAACGATTTACTTTAGCTTGGATATTTTAGGGGTTCTGAGAATTCTGTGACATTAAATTTCAGAAATTATTTATCTTTGTTCAGTGTTATTGATGCTGTCTATTGGAGACTTCATTACTATCTGCTTTGTGTACCCAAACCACCGTTATATTGTGTTAGGGCAGATGAGTAAAAGTTCAAGTTCAAAGATAATTTGTCCAAGAATATTTTGCGCCATATGGAAGCAAAGATCCAGGTCAACAGAAAAAATAGATAATCATTTCATTTAACATTATTAAAAGAGGATTATATTTATACTGGTCCAGGTGTTCTACATTCATTTATAAGAATCTTCATTGACTAATAAAATACTTTGGTGGTACTGTATTTGAGATGAATCTGTTTGATCTAATCTGCTAGTTTTAGAGGGTAAGAGAGATGGCCTGTTCACATCTGTAGATTTTATCATTATTGTAATATATTGTGAAAAAAAAAAGGTTACATTAAAAAGGAAGGTCAAATATGCATTTTTTCCTTTTTATTTTTAAGGCACTTGCCTCACGTCAGCTGGTTTGAGGGTTAATGTTATAGGACCACATGGACCACCACATCAGGTATAAGATTTCAGTATTACGCCTTGTGTTATAATTTCATTCTTTAGTTACACCTCTTCCTTGAAATTTTATTATTAACTTCATTCTCATATGTTTTGAGAGAATAAATTGCATAATAGGACGTTGCTTTGTTATTTATTCGTATTTGAGGTTTATTCTGAAATAAGGGTAAACAAAAATCCGACAGTATCGATTCGGGCCTTATCTCTTCAGTAGTGTATTTTCATTAGCAGATTGAAATCGTCCACTAGCCAGTACAAGGCCATTCTGTTTGGCGTTCATATATTTGATAATAAGATCGTTTGATTAATTGATTTTCAAATATTAGTTTGGGATAATAGGATGTTTATGGAATCGGGTAAGTAAGTGGACTGATGAGAATAATTTTTTGACTTATCTGTTAATTGTGGAATTTAAAAAAAAACTTGTTTAATTTTGTAATAAAGCTAAAACGAGCATACACGTCAAATGCAGAGCAAATGAATTTATTATAAATTTTAATGATTAAAATTGTTAATTAATTACTTAGCGCTATTCTGTTTGTAATCAAAGCGAATCGCTAGAAAGGGACAAATATAACCATTTATAACGATGTCCTGTCAGAAACAGTGAAATACTGTATAATTTTGATAATTTTTTTTTTTTAAACAACTTATTACAAATATTTAAAAAAAAAATAGAAAGGATTATTTTTTATCTGAGAACTCAAAAATATTAGTGTTTGAAATAATCCATATCATGATTGTTATTAAAAAAAAATTCGTAACTTCAAAGAAAATAATTAAATTCATAATAAAAGAAAAGAAATAAATAATAAATCAAAATACATTGTTAATTCAACATTTCTTTGAAGTATAATATTGTCAGACTAAGATCGACATAAAATGGCGCCTCATAGTCGAGCACCAATATCGTGACTATTTACGAATTCCATTTTTTTTCAGCACATGAAACATCTTTGCATTGGGGAATAGTTTTTGATTATGTAGATGGTATAAAATTTGTGGAAAAATATTTTTCCATTCAGACTTTAGACTTAATAGATATAGTTTCCATTTTCGGCCATGTTAAACAACTATTGAACACATTCGATCAATAAATTTAAAAAAAAAATAAGAAAAAGTTCCTGTAAAAAGAGTTTTCTCGCATACCAGTTTATATGTGATAAAAAATGAACGAGGTCATTGAATATTAATGACTATGTTTTTTGGTGTTCGTTGACTATTAATTAATGACTATTTTAACAATATTAATCCCCATTTTTTTTCGAAGAAAATTGACTTTTTTTTGGAACGTAAGTTATTTTTAAATTTCCAAGTATGGTTCTACCAGCTATATAATATTATGGTACTTTAGAATTACATTGCTAGAATTCAAATTTGAAGAAAATCGGCCAACCGGAAAGGTTTTTGAGTTCTTTTTGGATTTTTTGCCTAAACGGATGCAACAGTTTTCTTTAAACTTTATAGATCTACTTACTTACTTACTTATTCGGATCTACCTCATAGTGTAAGAGGATCTGCAAAAAAGACACCAGCTTTCTCTATCTTGCCATTGTCTTGGCCTTAATCATTGACAGGTTTAGAACCCTGAAAATGTCGGAGAGGTTATCCTTCCATGTCACGCGTCTCCTTTCTTGCGGTCTTTTTCCCAGCATCCCCCCTCAAATGCTCTTTTTGGGTGTCTTTCTCTGTCCATTCTGACAGGTGTCCGAACCATCTCATCTGCACTTTTTTGACATGTGATATTAGGGGATCGCATTCCAAATGCCTCTTGATGGTAGTGTTTCTCACGCATCCTTCTTGTTTTGCCCTCCATTCGCCTAAGATACCTCATTTCAGAGGCCTGGATGCGGCTTAAACTCTTTTTAGTGAGGGACCAAGATTCGCATCCATATGTCAAAACAGGAGTATATATTGTTCGGTAAACCGTTAACTTAGTCTTTTTAGACACTTCTTTTTTGGCTAAAAAGTTTTCATTGAGTGTTTGGAACAGTCTCCCAGAAGCTGCAAATCTTAAGTTTAACTCATCCATAATTCTCCCGTCAGATCTCATAATGACACCTAAGTACTTATATAAGTTGACTTTGATTTAGTCGAGAAGGCACAACTGTCATTTTTTAAATCTATACTACATTTACCCAGAAATACACCTAATTACCTTCTTAGACTTGAAACGGGCCAAATTCATCTTAAATTTAAAATAATCAAGAGAATGCTGAACTGGTGGCAGAAACTACTAAGTATGGACCCATATGAACTCCCTAAAATTTGTTACGTGAGACAAAGAGAACTGTTGGATAAAATGGATATGCCCAATAATTGGTGCCAACATCTACGTAATTATCTTGTCACGATTGGTGCTGAAGATGTCTGGATATCGCAAAATTTAGGGATCATCAATCGGAACTATAAAAATATGTTAGAAAAAAATGGAGAACCACCTACTCAGTAAAGATGTGGACGCTGCAATTTCTAGCTCTTTAAATACATTTTATAGATTCTATAGTTCATTTGGTAACGGTGAAAATTGCTTAAAAACGAAAAACCATATCAACAAACTGAGAATTATATCTCAATTACGCCTCTCTGGAAAATACACTGATCGTTTAAACTACGCAAACTACACTGTTAAATTTCTCCGAGATTCTGTCTGCCTGCTTTGTAATGACGACAAAGATAACATGCTACACTTCCTCATTAACTGCCCGGTGCTCAATGTATACAGAGTTAAATTTGTTTAATAAATACATATTTGATAATAACAACCTCCCCGATAAAATAATGAACTTACTCACTATCAATGACAATGATGACGAGAAAATAAATAAAATTTTTATATTTGTAACTTATAGCCTAAAATTTAGAAAAGCTGTTTTATAGTGAAAGTTCCCTTGCTTGACTTATCTCATAATTTTGTTACGTTTATAAAAGATTCACTAAAAAAAGAAAGAAAAAAAAAAAACGCATCAAAGAAATTATTGCACACGCGCATAAATATACATACATATTATGTATAGCTTTGTATGTGTATATAATAATTATTAATATAGTAATTATTGATAACTACTTGCTACATTACATACTTTTAAATTAAGTTTATTCTGAAGAGTGTTTAATTTACTTTGCTACTGAATATATATAGTGATTCTTTGTTTTTTCTTCTTTTTATCAAGATGTTTTCCTATATGTTAATTTTATTTTTTCAAATTAATCAAATTAATATAACCATATGCCCTGTATTTTGTAATACTAATTAAAGTCAACCCTTGCAATGAGATTGTATCTCTGAATATGCAATAAAGATTTCATTTCATATAAGTTGACTACTTGATCCAGCTGACTATTTTTAACATTTATACTGCGTTTCTTCTCTATTCTGCTTATTACCATAGTCTTACTCTTTTCCAAATTGATTCAATTTGGATCAATTTACAGATCTAAAGTTAGTTATTATTTTTATTTGAAACAGTTTTCAGAAAAATTGAGTTTAGAATGTTCTAAGAAATCAGTCTACGACGTCAGATTTCAAATTTTAATGGGTTTATCCAATGTTTCAGGGCTATCTTCTGTACTATGATGTAATCACTTCAAGCATGTGGCTGTCATGGGGTACAGGTTCGTGTCCTCCAACTATCGTAAAATGTAATATTGACAAAATAACAATTTTCAATATTATAATTGTATTACGATAAAATCTTGTGAGTGTTTCACAACAGATTTTTTTTTTATTTACTGAATAGACTTCCTAAAAAATGGAACTATCTGGATGGTTTATTATATACCCAGAATTATTTTATATGCCACGATATATACCATGTTAGACGAAGTATTTCAACGTACCACATCCTGTAGACAGCCAGTGTCATGTTAAATCATATGTCAATATTAACAATAAAACGAACAGTTGGTTATATATTTCTGTTTGATTGTTGCTTCTCTCTTTTATTTTTTTTCTTTCATTCAGATTTTTATAACACGCACCAGATTGTATTGTGTTGTTTAATAATGAAATGAGGGGTGATGATGAAAGGCGAGAAAGGATACGACTTAAGAAAAAGAAAAGAAATAAGAAGGGATTTCAATAATATATTCGTGACCCCTATAGAAATGGAGATACATGAAAATGTGGAGTGATAATTTGACAAGTATAATACGATTGGCCTTAGCGTTGACATAAATACCTGTTTGGAAAGTAAAAGCATTTAGAAAATTATATGGTAATTTAAAATAATTCGTCTTTGTTCGGAAGATTTCTTTTGTACATAGAATACCTTAAAGCCCCCTCTTTTCTTTTTATATATATACTTTTGTCGTAAGGGTTAAGTAAGTTTATTTAGTATGTAATTTATTATATATATATATATATATATATATATATAAGACTGCTTTCTGCTGACTGTACTGTTGACAACCATTGTATTATTGATTCGTGTTGTATTCATAAATTTTCCATTTAATAGCTACATTATTTGTTGGAAGAACTATTAATAGGGGTAATACTAATTAGTTGTTGAGAATGGTTGGCAGTCGTTAAAATGAAGAATAATTTTACCATGATAAATAGTTTATATTTTCAAAATTTCAACAAATGTAGCCCTTGAAGCGGCCCCTGCTTATTAGCTTCGATTGTTATGCTTCCATTTTTGTTTGTTTGTTTTGAAATAAGCTGTGTACATAAGCTATCTTTAGAGTTTCTGTTAGTTTCTTTCTCTTCATGCTGGTATGAAAAGTATTAGGATTTTTTTAGAAATTGAGTTTTCACCGAAAAAATTCACATGAGAGGTCTCCTGATTAAGAAAAAGTACCATCTAGAAACTGGTGTAATGTATATATATATATATGTGTGTGTGTGTGTGTGTGTGTGTGTGTGTGTGTGTGTGTGTGTGAGATTATGAGGGAATGCCAACTTTATCCAATAATGGAAAAAGTAATATAATATGAAATAATATTGAAATAACTATTATAATTGAAAATAATAAATATCAAGGACCTCTCCTTCGAATTAAAAGAAATATATAACTTGGAAATGGCCGCGATATATCCGGTGATTATATCAGTAGATGGACTTAGCCCCAAAAACTACGGCTGAAACTATTAGTAGACTAGGTCTACCTAAGCACCTGGCAGCCGAAGTTCAAAAATCGGTCCTGCTTGATTCGGCATGTATAGTTCGGCCTAACCTACAAATCAGTTAGGTTTTTTTTCCCCCAATTAGGGTTGCAGGTTCCTGCCCCCTTAAGTATTTGTATTTGTAGTACAAAATTATAATAATAATAATAATAAAAATAATAAAACTAAATGTTTTGTCGGGAATAGAAGCGGTTAGCGCACGGGTTCGAGTCCAGCTGTGCTATCCTTAGATGTTTTCTTCCTAGGAGCCTCTACAGCTCACTGTCCGTCTGTTTGTAGCGAGAGAACACTGTCCGGAGGCCGGCAGTGCAATGAGAAGGCTCCGGGCGCCAACCACCACAGATGTTGACGCGCCTTAAATTAAAAAAAAAAAAAAAAAAAAAGTTTTGCCAAAATTTCGAGTATGAAAAGAATCTTTGCCCGGAACTGCAACTTTACCGGACAGTTTTTTCATTTTTCTGCCATTTTCATCATCAAGACACAAGAAAGTTCATTGAATTTATACATACATAGACCGTCCATGACTTGTTTCCCGAGAAAAGCTGGTATAGCTCTGAAAAATATCGTTTAAAAAATTTGGATTCACCCATTGATATTATAATTGAATTTAACTAAACATTTAGTTAAAGTTATAAGTTTCAAGAAGATTTATTATATTATAATATTATGTAAATTGTGCCATGTTTTTTTTTGGTTTCAATTTAATTTATTTATTTAGAATATAAAATATATTTTGAATATTATGTGTTTTGTTTCAAGATTATTGAACAGAGGAATATGTATGTTTGTTTGTTCTTTTTTAAGTTAAAAAAAAACAACAAAAAAACAGTCAGAAAAGGTATATGTTTATGGAAGAATGGGTGACAATTAGGTGGTATGTATCCGTGAATAGTTAGGGTCACGAAGCTGCTATCTTCACAATTACCCTACAATACCTATCACTTCTTTCAACCCTTACAATCATCACTTTCACCACACGTCACATTCTATGCCTTTAATTATATATCATTCTATCATTTCTCTTTTTTTGTTTATTATAACCACTGCGGTATTTCTTTACAACTATTTTTTTTTTCAGTTCCTTAAATGATCTATGACAAAGCAACTGCTTCTTGCACCATATGGCACCAGAAAACTTCGCATGCTTTCTTTGCCCCCAAAATTATATAATCACCTATTCATATAATATTATATTGATCTGAATTGTAATGTACAAAACATTTGGATCTCTTCAAAAAATGTTTTTTCTGAGAATCTTCTTATTTACTATTATTAATATGTAGACCCCCCCCCCTCTTAAAATATAAACTATATGCTATGTGTTTGTTCTGTTGTTGCTATACGTTTGAAAGGCATCTTGTTTTTGCGTTATTAGTTGGATCGTTGAAGAATGTTTATGTTGTTCATTTGATGGTTAATAACTGATGCTACTTGTTGTAATACTTTTAAAGGCTCTCTGAAGATTGATTCGCTTGCTAGTTTAATGTATTGCTTGATTGCTTGCTGATTTAAACTCTGAATTTGGCTTCTTTTTTTTCCATAATATTGGGCATGTTAGCTTCCTTGTTGCTTGTACAGCACTTCATTTTCATTGACATGGAGATCTCATTGACAGTCAGATGAACCGTGCCTCCTGGTATCTATGGCGCTTTTGTGTGGTAAATGCAGAAAACAGGAATCAATATGGCTTTTCGATGTAGCATGGTGACTTTTCATATCTTATTTCCATAACACTTGGAGAAATTAAATATAAGAAAACTTTGGATCCTCAGTAAAAATGTTGGAGAGGTTGTGCCAAGAAATTAAGATTATGCATTAGTGACATGAAATTACATGACCTAATGATCAGCATTTTCATTTTAAACAAACATAAATAAATATACAAACTTTTAAGTAAATTTAAACCCATATTTTTTTTAATTCACACTTTTATATTGTATTATTAACAATATATTACTAATGTAAAGCATTGGCTAGCTAGTTGTAACGGATATGTGCGCAAATTCTATAGGAAGGTAATGTTTATAGGCACGCAAGGGATATTCCACCTAATTGACGTACTACACGTCCAGGACCTTATTAACACTAGTTATTGACTTCGTTAAAGACCTATACTGCTACGTATTATACCCACACACAAACCTTATAACCATGGGCAACATTGCCCCTCTAGTTTTAATTGACTGTTAAACGCTACTAACCAATAATGAAATATATTTTATTGTGTTTAGTGGTGGCTCCACAAAACTCCTCCCTATATGGACAACAATGTGACCTAACCCCGTTTAAACTCTCCCTCCTCCTTCCTCAGTCTAACTTTAATTATTCCTTACCATTACAGTGCAACTACTTAAATAATTTTACCATATAACAATGAACGAATATTCTGTGTCCTAATGAAATTATAATCCCCCTGAGATTCTAGCTTATTTAGTCACATTATTATTTGAATTAATTTTTTTAATTAGTTTCCTTAATCAAAAATGCTGTTTATTATCATCTGTGTTTGCTTTATCATAATTTTTCAACTTTCTCTTAGAACAGTTCCGTGTACACTTTTCATCCTCTACTCGGAGTACTTGAGAGCCCTACCAGTTTTGGTAATCTTTAATATTTTTTTGTCTCGAAGAAGGTCAAGGATTTCTTAATATGAAACTTTTTTAAACAAGTTTTGACTAGGTCGAGGAAAAATAAATCTTCAGATATTTTTTTTTATAATACAGTGCACTGTTACCAAAAAACTCTCTATTGTGGCATCCACGGTTTGCTAAGGGTGAGACTACTTACCTGTAGCACCCCTTCCAGATTGAGGTCTCTGAGAAATCTCAGGAACTGGGAAGATTCTAGGTAGGGTATATTTTCCTCCACCGCCTGGTAACAATCCCAGGCTTCCAAATTTTCTCTGGATGATAGCATCACAGTCCGTTGGGAGGTTTATTGGAGTCTCCTCAATTTCCCCTTAGAATCTAAGGTGCTGTTGTATTCTAGGCCCAACTTCTTCAGATTCTCCCTGAGTCTGCTATGTGCTAGTGAAGAAACCTGTTAGCATCGAAGCCTGGCACGCTTCAGATCTCTTCTTAGTAGCTTAACTCATTCCTGGAAGGATTTTTCAGAGCTGGGTTCTTTTTCCTTTCTCCTCCTTTCTGAGTTCTTCCTGAAGATACTGGTCGCTTATTCCACAGAAGGCTTCATGCCCCAAAAAAGGGAGATGCAGTGTCTTTCCTTGCCAGGGTGCGGGCCATTTTATTTCCTTCCACTCCAATGCGCCCTGACGCCCAAAGTAGGGTAACTCTATTGCTCCTGCTCAGGTCATTGAGTTTGCCGAAGCTTCGCCCACCATTTTTGAACTGATAACATATGAAGTGCTTTAGTGGCGGCCTGACTATCGTTTAGGATTACAATCTCCTAATTCCGATATTTCCTATCGAGGTTAAACCGGAGTTAGAAATCTAAGTTATGAGATTGTGATGGCAGCTAGATACCAAGATATTGGGAGGGGTAAGGCTGCATCGGACTGCATTGTGGAAGGAAGTGTATGAGTGAGGATTGTATAACCTTTGCTTAATTCTAGACATTTGAAGTTTGTTACATAGAAAAGCGATGCCTGGTGAAAACAAATTAGGAAGTCAAAACTGATTATTGGACTTGACTTCAGTGAAGATAAAAATAAACATATTTCATCGGAAATAATTTTGATGTCTCGCAAGAAATGTTTTTAACCGATTCTGTGTATACCTGATTTTGTTTGTGTGTTTTGGTTATGGTGAGTTTTGCATATGTGTGCTTGGTATGATATTGCAAAAGAGAAAGAGAAGGAAGATGAAAAGTAAATATTCTTTTTATAATATATCAGTAGGTATGAATCGAAGTTTCAAATTCCGTTAATCGGAGGAGCAACTTCATTTTTTGAAATTTCTCAAAATAGACGATGACTTTTTCTTTTTTTTCTACCTAGAATATGAACTGCAACACATTACAGGTCATTCTCTTTATAACAGGAAGATTTTTCCAAGACAATTGATTTTAGGATGGCTGTAGAGAGGGTCTGCGAAGTTTGAGGCTTATACTAAACTAGCATTTACACGGTTTTATAAATCTATTACGCGGTTCCGACACGTGGATAAAAAGGAACAAGGGCAAGTAACAATTATTATTAGAAATATCACTTCAAAAAAAATGTATCAATAGAACTCAATCATAAAAAGTTCTGCTCTGTTAGTAGAAATATTTTTTTGTTTTGTTTAAAGGAGTTAACATCTGTGGTATAGTTTTTTCGCTACAGAGAACTTTGTCTATCACTGAACAGTGAGCTGTAGAGGCTACTAGGAAGAGAAAAAATGTAAGGGGCTTCACTGACTCGAATCCGGGACTTCCGCGTTTTACTCGTCCAGCGCGCTCCCACTGAGCTTTTGATGTTTTGGTACATAGAATAATATTTAAAACGGGTCCTGTCTAATTGCAAATTGATTTTGCTGGTGCTACGCTTGAGTTTGAGACCTCTCATGTATATGCATATATATATGTTGTTTTTAAAACCTGTAATTTCTCTATGCTCTGTACCAGGTGTGGCCAAACTTTTATCCCTTAAGGGCTACTTATTCTGTAAAACGTAGTCTGCGGGCGACTATGAATATGGGCAAACGATTTTAGGATTTTTCATAGATATTATAATAAATAATTAACAAGAATTTCAATTAAAAAAATATTATGGCAAATAAAGAAAACAAATAAATTATATTTTTTTATTTTAAGAAGCACAATAATATTTATTAAATTAAAAAAATTACAATGTAAAGAAATAAATACAAAAAAATGTTAGCAAATAAAGAAAAAAATAATAATTATAATTTTTTTATTTTTTGGAATGAAATACTTATTAATTTAAAAAAAATACACTGTAAATAAGCAATTGAATAAACATGTTTAATTGGACGAAACCTGACATTGCGTAAGTGCAGCAAGTTTTTCAAAATTTGGCTCATTTGAACTTAAGGCAATTCTCAAACATGATTCCAAATGTTGATCTGTTAATTGCGATCGATGTTTTGTTTTGATCGCATTCATAAATGAAAATGCGGATTCACATAAATATGTTGATCCAAAGAAGGCATTGAATTGTGCAACAATTGTCCAAATATTTGGATATTTATCTTTATTTATCAGTTTCCAAAACTTACAATCTAAAACCAGTGACTTAAGATTTATGTCGCATTTAATATTTATTATTTCTTCTTCAAGCCTACTAAATTTGTAGCACCGAGAAAGTTGTTTAGTTTTTGAGTTACACTTTCAACATCGATGTTGTCATTAAATGGGCAAGACAAAGAACTGGCAATATCTTCAAGTTCACTTAATGTTAGAAATCTTCTTTCGAATTCTTTTAGAAGCAGTGCAATAATATCAGCATATTTCTTGTAAGTAAGATTCTTTTCATTTTTAGACTCGTCAGCCAGATTTTGATAATGCTTTAAATCACGACGTCTTAATTGCATTGCAAGCATATTTAGTTTCTTTTTAAATGACTTCAAAATGCTTATCACATCTATTATTGTTTTACCTTTACCCTGTAGTTGCAGATTTAGTTGGTGTAATTTTTCAGTAACATGGCAGAAAAAAAGCAAGCTCAAGAAGCCATTCTTGATCATTTAATTTGGATATGAATCACCTTTAGTTTGTAAATATGAGCATATTTGTGGCAGTTCTCCAAATCTCGTTAAAAATGTAGCATGACTTAACTATCTTACGTCAGTATGTAGTAACATAATTACGTCTAACACAGGATTTTGCGCCATTTTGTGCGATTGCCATTTATATGCGCATGCGTTGCAACTACAATTAATTTAAAAGTTAACATTCATTTGCATTGTTCATCGGGAAAAATACAAACAGTATGGGTACGTTGCACAGACAGTCTATTATTGTAAGAATAAATTATCGAATTAAGATTTCCAAGCATTAATTTAAGTGAAAACAAGTTGTTCAACTTTAGCTTCGCGGGCTACTTTCAAAACCTTTGCGGTCGCCCGGTCGACCGCGGTCTACGTGTTGGCCACCCCTGCTCTATACAATATAATACAAGCGCTTCAATTCAGCAATATCTATACCAGCTACCTACCTACATGGCGCTACAACCCATTACTGGGTCTTGGCCTCCTCCAACATAGTCCGCCATCTGTCTCTATCTTGCGCCGCCGATCTCCAATCTGTCACACCCAGAAGGGACCTAGCATCATTCGTTATATTATCACTCCATCTGACCTTGGGTCTGCCCTTCCTACGTTTGTGGTTGATCCTGATCCTGTCGTCCAACAACTTTTTTGGGATCTCCCCTTCAGACATCCTGGCAACATGGCCCGCCCACCTGAGCCTGCTGATCTTTATATGCCGAACGACATCTATATCTTTGTAAAGCTGGGCTAATTCATTATTTGATCTTTGTCTCCATATTTCTCCATCACGAATAGGCCCAAAAATTTTTCTTAGGATTTTTCTTTCAAATCTTTGGAGACTTAGCTCATCAGCTTTGGTTATGGTCCAGCATTCCGAGGCATAAGTTAGAACTGGTCGTATAAGGGTCTTATATATCCTGATCTTGGAACTACGAGATATCAGCCTACTTTTCATAAATTGTAGTAGCCCAAAATAACACCTACTAGCCGCAACTATTCTTCTCTTTATTTCAGATTGCATGTCGTTGTTGCGGTCTACCTGGCTTCCAAGGTATATAAACTTGTCAACTACTTCAAACGTATAGCCGGAGACAGTGATTTCACTCGCTTGTTCTGTCCCAGTGCACATGTACTTCGTTTTCTTCTCATTGACTTTCAGACCCATTTGACGTGCAGATCTTTCTAAGCTAATGAATGCCTCTTTAACTGCATCTACTGACCTACCAACTAAATCGATGTCGTCGGCGTATGCGAGCAGCTGAACGCTCCTGTTAAATATTGTTCCACCAACTTGAACTCCTGAAATGCGTATCGCTTTGTTTAGTGCAATGTTGAAGAGAAGACACGCCAGGCTGTCCCCCTGTCTAACTCCTCGTTTCGGTGTGAACCGTTCAGACATCTCTCCATGTATGTTCACTACACATTGCACGTCCTGCATTGTCATCCTTATTAAACGCATAAGTTTGGGTGGAACATCGATTTCTAGAAGGGCATCATAGAGGGCTGGTCTGAAGATACTGTCGTAGGCAGCTTCAAAATCAACGAACAGATGGTGTGTCGTTATTTTGTATTCATGGGCTTTTCCCAGAATTGTGCGGAGTGAGAAAATTTGGTCTGTCGTTGACTTGCCCACTCTAAAACCCGCCTGGTACACTCCTAACGCTTTTTCTGCGTACGGCAGCAACCTCTTATACATGACACTAGACAGAATTTTATAGATACATGGAAGCAATGAGATCCCCCTGTAGTTGCTGCATTCGAGAATATCACCTTTCTTATAGATTGGGTGGATCATGGTGACTTTCCAGTCTTCAGGCATAGCTTCCTCTGTCCAGACCGTCAGAATAGTGTCTCGGATGGCTTTTACAAGTTCATTTCCGCCATGTTTGTACAATTCAGCTTGTAGGTTATCATACCCTGGCGCCTTATTATTCTTTAGTTTCTCTATGGCACCGAGAATGTCGTCTTCATCTGGCGGTTCGAGGTCATCAGCAGTACTCACATTAATTCCAGGAGTTATGCATTGCCCAGCTTCATTTTCCTTGTTAAGCATAGTATCAAAGTGGTCCTTCCAACGTCCCAGCACGCTCTTTTTATCCGACAATAAGTTTCCATCCGCATCCTTACATATTATTGTTTTTGGCTGGAATGGCTTCCTACCCTCATTTATCTTTCTATAAAATTTTCTGTTTTCATTCAGGTCCATATGCTCTTCAATATCTTTCAGCCCTTTATTCTGCCACTCTCGTTTTTTCTTTCTATGTGTTTTCTTCTCAATTCTTCTCTTTACTTTATAGTCTACAACGGATCTTCTAGTGTGCTTTCGCTGTATCATTAGTTGATAGGCTTTGTTCTTGGATTCAGTAACTCTTTGACATTCCTCATCAAACCATGGTGATCTTATCCTTCTCTCTTCAAATCCCAATACTTCTTCCGCAGTTTCCGATATCACATGAGAATATTGATTCCACCTAAGGTTCATATCATCCACACCTTCCAACTCTCTTAATTTTTGATCTATTCTTTCCGAAAACTGTCCGGATACGCTATCATCCTTTAGCCTGTTGATGTTGAATCTTCTACGTGGGTGACTGGCCATTGACCTCACTTTAGAAATTCTTGCGCGCAACCTGGCAATAGTTAAATAGTGGTCCGAATCAATATTCGCTCCCCTATATGATCTTACATCCATAAGTCCTGATATATGCCGCGCACTAATAAGCACATGGTCAATTTGGTTAACTGTCACGCCATCATTGGATTTCCAAGTAGCTAAATGTATTTTTTTATGCAGAAACAACGTGCTTCCTACTACCAGCCCCTTTGAAGCTGCGAAGTTAATTAGTCTTATTCCGTTATCGTTAGTTTCATTATGTAGGCTGTAAAGTCCAATAGCGGGTCGAAAGAAGTCTTCCTTCCCTACTTGTGCGTTAAAGTCGCCCAGTATCACCTTGATATCTGCTCTTGGACATTCATCAATACATTTCTCTAATTCATCGTAGAATTCATCCTTAGCCTCATCATCAGTTGGCTCCGTGGGAGCATGTGCACTAATCAGACTATAGTTAAAGAATTTTCCTTTTATACGAATGTAGCATATTCTGCAGCTAATGGGTTTAAAGCCAATTACCAGCTGTGAAAGGCGTTTAGATACCACAAATCCAGTTCCAAAAGTATGTAGTCTTTCTTGGCAACCATAATATATGGAGTGGTGTTTCTTCTTAAAGGTACCCTGTCCGGTCCATCGGATTTCCTGTATGGCAGCGATGTCAATTTTATAAGTGTCACATTGGTCAAGGAGCAATTGCAATGCCCCAGGTCTATATAATGAAAGAACATTCCACGTTCCAAATCTAAGATCCGTTTGACGTGCATTATGTCGCAACCTAGAGTTCCGTCCAGCTGTACTTTGTTGAGGTTTCTGAGTAAGTGTTTTTTTTACTGAGTTGGGTTACCAGCCCCACTCAAACCCCCACCCTGGAGGACCAGAGGACTTGATTTCGGGCTTCCCTCGCCCTAGAGGAGCTGCCTTCACCACGGCTGACGAACCTCTTCTGACCGGTCGCAGTAGCCCAACTAACTAGGGCTGTGAGTACCACCGTTGGCTATTACGCTCTTCCGCCGCTACCCTTGAAGTGAGCCCTGCTGCCGGCACACTACATCCTGATGGGCCATATCTCTTATTATCTAGGAGCTGCCCCACCAGAACCTCCTTCTCTCGTTAGTTGCCGACCCAGTCTTCCGAAGGGATTGGATACCACAAACTCCGACTGGGTTATTCGGCATAACAGGGTCCACCGACTTGAAGGTGAGAGTGGAGTTGAGGTGGATAGGCTGGTGAGATCACTCATGGATCTTATATTACGCTTCACACCCCCTTGGACCCCAGCAATATCTATAAACATTAATAATATTAACTGAAAATTTTTATGGTTTGAAATTAATTTTGTATCAAATTAAAACAAGTTAGCAAAGTAATTTTTCTAAATTCAGCTAAATATGAAATGCTGGAATAAGGTCATCACTTATATATAATTATATATATATATTATATATATATATGTGTGTGTGTGTGTGTGTGTGTGGTGTGGAGTGTGTGTGTGTCTCAATAACGAAGAATAGCAGGAAACTCAAATCCAATATTCTATTTAATACCACCTCCAAATCTGACACAAAGAAGGTTTTTATCAGAGTCTACCAATCGGAAGTGCGTTGAAGTGACATTTTTTTCTTTAGTTTTTCCTGTTTCCTTAAAAATGACATCAATGATTTTCTTAGAACTTCATGTTGTACTAACTAGAAACATGAATATCTCTTATTACTTTTATTTGAAGTATTAAGACAATTTAGGATAATTGCCTATAAAATGTAGGAAAACAAATTGCAATCTCCATTACTATTATTTAAATAAAGTAAAAACTCCAAGTATAGAAAAGTTTTTTTAACTAAATATTATGAATTCCTTGGAGAAATTTTTGTGGGTGTTTAACAATTTTATTTTGTTCCCCATAATGGCCAAATACAAAATGGCGGATCTTGCATTTCTGCCTAATTTTCTTTTGCTTTCTTTTTTAACAGTGGAATGAAAATGCTCAATCTTTTCTTTATAACTCTCACATTAATTATATAAAGCAGTAAATATTATATTAGAAATAATTTTTTTTTTTCATTTTTTATAAAAAAAAATTTATTGCACAATTTGATAATTTATAAAATACCTATGAAGAGAAAATTATTAAAAAATATTCTAAACTAGGTTTTTCATTGAAATAATTAGCCAATCACAATGTAGAAATGATGGTGACAAATGGGCTGTAATCCGCATGATAATTCTAAATTTCTGATTGGTCTAATATACTCCCATATTTTACACCATCACTTCTACACTGTGATTGACTAATTATTTATAGCTAATTATTTCTATGAAAAAATTAGTTTAGAATTGTTTTACTAATTTTCCCTTGGTAGGTATTTTATAAATTATCAAATTGTGCAATAATTTTTTTTTATAAAAAACTAGCTGTACCCGCTCTGCTTTGCTGGCCCTTAATATATATTTGAAAGTAAAAAAGTTAATTTATTTTATTAGAAAATATTTATTGAAAAGAAAAATAATAAGAGTGAATTGGAAAAATATTTTTTTTAATGAAATACAATTTACAGAAAAAATGCATATATTTTGTTGAAAATAATATTTTGATTTTAATGCTGTTCGAATGAAAAAATTACTTTTCTTATTGCAATGCTTTTTGATACACAATATTTATTGAGTAGGTTTGCCTACTCGCGTGCAAGCTATATACAGTTAACCATGGGAAAAATATGGGTTTACCAAATTTTATCCGCATATTTTAAGTGATTGGCCTTGTGGTTTGTTGATGGTCACGGCAAAAGCGAGCCATACCGGAAACTACAATCGTTTAAACTCAGAAGGTGTTTCTGTAGGTACCATGGGGATGCGGGGCAGTAGAACATTTTCACCTTTGAATTTGCCTGTTAAAATGGTTGCTTCTAAAACATTATTCATTATTTTTTCACGGCATGTATAGTTCCATTGCAGAGACGTGGTGGATCTTTGCTTCGCTGAAGGATAATAGGACCCCCAACTTTCAAATGCAGAATGCGAGGTTGCAGATCAAGCGAGTTTAAATTCAGTGGGATAATTAACTGATTCATAATAGTATCTATTGATTTGAATTTAAATGTTTCGCCAGGCATTATATTTTGAATTTTAATGTTGATGTCATTTACGTCAACATTTTTGGCAGCCAATATTGCATTGATGATTTCTGTAATTTTGTTCAATAAATGGAAAAATACTCTGAATCAGATACTCTTAAGTGTCAATCAAATTGTAGAAATTGTTTGGCAATGTAATACACTTTGTTTTTTTAATCGACTAGTATTTTTCCCTCTCCAACATCTAATAGCTGTTGAGCGAAACGCGCTACTGAAGTATATTTTGTAGATGTACACGCATATTAATAGTGTGAGTGACATGTGCCCATAAATGAGATGCTTTTAGGCATGCATTGAGTTCGTCAGCAAGTGTTGAACGTGGAATAACTGGTAATGTTTGACGGAAATCACCAGATAATAAAATAAGTAAACCACCAAAAGACTGAGTAGATTCTCTCAAGTCTTGTAATGTTCAATTGAGTGCTTCTAATGACTTTTTATGTGCCATAGTGCATTCGTCCCATAGCATGCCAATAATTTGACATGTTTTGAGAATTGCAGCCATTCCTGAATTTTTCGAAATATTACATGTTAGTGTTTCATTGAATTCGATATTCAATGGTAATTTTAAAGCAGAATGAGTTGTTCATCCACCAATCCAATAAAGTAACTGCGATGCCAGAAGAAGCAATAGCCAAAGCAATATCTTATTATGATCGGACTTATGTCAATATCTACGAAATAAGAAAAGTTTGTCCGGTTCCACCTGGGGCATCTTAGAAATATAATCTGCCACTTTCATTTTGAACAGCTGCTATAATAGTATTGTAAATATCCCTCTGCTTTGATGTTCATTTGTAGAAAAGCATTCAATTCATTGACATCAAAATTTTTTTCTCGTTGCCAATCACGACAAAAAATGTAAATTGCTGATCGGTTGGGTGCTGTCATATCTAACTGCACCAGGGGTTTATTGGCGATGAACAAACATTTGTCTTCTATTAAAATTAAAGCTGCATATATATTTCGGGTGAGAATGGTATTTCGTGCTTATTCGTTCTTATACGTAATCTCAGAAGAATATCATCGTACATGAAGTCTTTATATTTTTCCCATAATTCTGTTAGGTTTGATGGGAAACATGTAGTTAAAATTATTGAAAACAAAGTTCAGAACTCTATGAAGCGGACAGTCTTACTGATTGACGGACGTGCACTGTACGATATGCGATATAAACGATTTTTCGTATCTTCTGAAAAAGTCGTATCTATCGAAAATGTTGTGCACTAAAAACAATCTATACCTCAGCCTCAAAACATATATAAATTTGACAACATTTGAGTCATTAATTTTCGAGATTTGCCATTACAACGGACATTCATTTTTATATATATATAGATGAAGCAAAAAAAATTATTTCTAACGTAATTATATTTACTGTTTTATAAATAATTAATGCAAATTACAAAGAAAAAATTCAGCATTTTCATTCTATTGTTGAAAAAGAAAACAAACGAGAATTAGTCAGAAATCCAATGCAATATAATCTGCATTACTATTATTTAAATATAATGCAAGCCCGACTATACGTTGCAAGTATAAAAAAAAAAAAAATTGTTAATTAGAATTGTAATAAATGCAGCAGTTGTTCTACACTCTAGATTTTTTTATATATTTTATTTAACGTTAAATTGCCGACATACCTGGATGATGGTGGTGCTGGTGGTGGCTTGGTGGAGCCTTTTATAAAAGGCGGCAAAGTTTTAAATGAAAATATTTTTCTTTTTTCATTTTAAATTTGTGCTGCAACATGAAAATTTACAGTTGTGTAAAAATTCCTTTATACTGACAACATATATACATAAATGTCTTGGGATGAATGGTGGCAATAATTAGTATGAAAAGTGATCAACATGGTACTTACTAAGCGGTGGGTAATAGCTGGCATTCTTTACAATTATTTATTTTATAATTATTAACAGTAGTATTCATTGTGGTGTAATAAGAGGTAAGTAAAGTGGATGACCAGAAAGACAGTAGGAATTTGTTTGGTTGTCTTCTTTTTTTGTGTGAGATGTTCAGCGTGGTGGTGGTTGGCTGAGAGCTGGCCTTATATTTACATAACTCCCGCTTTACAAGATCTATTATGAAAATTTTTAAAAAATAAACACACGCTCTTCTATTTAACTCTTACTATTTTTATTTATTTTTATTTTCTACTGAATCAACTCTAACTGGTAACTGTTGGAACGCTGGGTATCTTTGGCTCACTCAAATGTAAATCGTTTTCATTTCTTCCGAACTTCTAAAAGAGAGAGAGAGAGAAAGATTTAATTTAATTTATATATTTAATGGTGTTCTTCTTAATTTATTAACCCAAAATGTTCAGTATATTTTTTAAAACTGTTGGATTTTTTTTTCCTAAATCTTTTTACTTATTTAAGTTTGTAATTTATAACTGCCTTTAAATTAATTCACACCGCGAATGCTTTAATTTTTTTTTATTTTTATTTTTAACTTAAAAGATTTTTTTCTTAATTCTGAAATTATATATAATAAATGACACTCTAAATCAGATTGTAATGTGTGAAAGAACATTTTCAGTTATGTTGAATTATAATTAATTATTTAACGCTATCAATGTTACACTATTCTGTATAATAGTTCTAAATATTGCAACTGCTTATAAGATGAGAAGTTTTAATAAAAATAAATAATCTTAGACATTTCTACTTATATAGAAGGTTTATTTAAATACGACGGTGTGAAACACTCCACACGACTATTTCTTACTGCTGTTAATCAATAATTATAAAAATTAACCAATTTTTTTTTAAACTTGGAATTTTGTTGTGGTTCCGCACAGCTGGAAAGCATCAGAGACATTGTGTGCTGGAAAGCATCAGAGAGACGTGTGTGTAAACTGAATTTGCTCTGTGCAAGTCTGTGTCGTCACACTGTCCTGAAGATGGGCGAACGCCCGAAACCGGTCGATGACCACAAAACGAAGCAGGCTATCACGGAAAATGTCTCTGATTAGTATTCTTTACTCACTTGTTCTGCAATATATATCTGATATACAGGAACTAACAGAAAATTCCCATCGCCGATTAGTGGGGTAGGGACCAGGTTGACGACCACTTATCTAAATAAACCAGTTCAAGAAGGTCACTGGATCAGAGTGTAAGGCGAAGCATTGAAGAGGAGCCTTCATGATCAACCCAAAAGCGGTTCCAACAGCTGGACATAATAAACCAAATCTTATTACAGAGAATCAATGGTATGCTGAATACCAATTTTTATAAGAAGAAGCCTACTGAACTGAAACCTATAGATTATACGATTAATATATGCGTCCATATCAAAAAATTGACAAGGCAAGAAGGTGATTTCATTCGCAATTTATTATGGGCGATGAGGCGAACTTAAAACTAAACGACTTTGTCATAAAACCAAATATCCGATAAATGTAGATGGGAATTCTCAGCACAAGTTGGCACAGGTCGTATTTGAATATATTTACAAAGCTGTCCAAATGATAGCGCCAAAATATTAAACAAAAGCAAATAACTTTTTGAAATGTAAAGACAAAATAAAGATAAAGGCAAGTAAAGATAAAAATAAAATAAAGATAAAGACAAAATAAAATGTAAAGACAAAAATGTAAATTCTTTCTATAATAATAAATAATTGATGCTGTAACTATGGTTCATTACTAAAACATTTTGTAAAGACAAAGGTTCCTCGGATCACTGCTCTAAAATCAATTTTATCAGAAATCATATAAAAGTTTCATTCATATAAAATTGATAGGTATAAATTTGTGCATTTGTGCGCTCCATGTTTGAAGAAAATCGTTTTCGTGCTTAAAAAAAAGTTCGCCTTTTTTGTAACGTCGCTCTTCAGGTTAATCAATTTTCTTAAAATTTGGAATTCTAGCGGCGCTTCTAATTTTATCTTAATATCATATAGAGCGTAGAACTATACGAGTACATACATTGTATAGAAGTGATTGTTTAGGAAAGTTTAACTATTTTTTTTTTAGCCGTTGTTCCAAGACTTACTGGAGAATTTCGTGCGTCTTACAATTGTGGACGCATCTGAGGTATGGGGACAGTAAAATAGTCAAGTATCCATTATGCTTGCTCAATGGTGAAGCTCTTATACGTACAGTTAGTACGGTTTCTATCTCATCTTCAGATAGTAAGGACAAGAACTCTGTCCGCACTTACACGCATCAGATCAATATTTTTGCAGGATGCAGCTTATGTTGGTGGACTATTCTTGGGTTTTTGGTTTTAAAAAATCGGATATTTGGTTTTATGACAAAACCGTTTAGTTTTAAGTTCGCATCATCGTTCATAAGAAATTGCGAATGAAATCACCTTCTTGCCTTGCAGTCAATTTTTGGATATGGACCCATATATTAATCGTATAATCTATAGGCTTCAGTACAGTATCTTGTGGCGTAAGCGGTTTTGTAAAAGGGCTTGTGTTTGTAAGTTTTAAGAGAGAGAAGTATTAAGAATAATTAAGAAAATACTGGAAGATTAAATTAAATATATTATCTTTAAAGATATTTAAATATTTTACAATATCACAACTATTATGCTTAATAGATCAATTGTTAATCTAGAATAAATGTTAATATCTATCACTGGCATGAGTTTAAGAGAGCGATTCCTGAAGCAAGTGTTCTGGCTAGAATGTCTGTTTTAGACTATCTTGAAGGAATGTCTCCTCACTATAGTTCAAATCCTTTCAAATAATGCTGTTATGTCTGGAGGGAGTTTTATAATGTTTTACCCTAACTGTTTCTTGCCCTTTGTCTCTTGGTTTGCATTGACTTAGATTGTAGTACCTGGCTCTATCCCCATCACTAAAATACACTATTTGAATAGCTAATTTTCACAATTATTTTACTAAACTATTTTCCAAAACTATTATTTTTCCATTTCGTTCTTCCACTACACCTTCTTGAATTGGTTTATTTAAATAAGTGGTCGTCAACCTGGTCCCTATCCCACTAATCGGCGATGGGAATTTTCTGTTAGTTCCCGTATATCGGATATATTGCTAAAAACTTCGTCAGAGTGATTTTTAGTATATATTTTTCACATTTATTTCTGAATTTTATCTTTTACCTTTTTTTTTTTACTAGATAATAATTCATACGTAGTAAAAGGTTCAAGACTACTGGTTTAGACGGTGGTTGTCTGGCTCAAAAAGACCAGTGTAAGCCTTTTATGTTAGCACATGGGATTGAGATCCTTGGTTTTGTAGATATGTTCTTTTTACTCGTGTTCCTGCGGTGAGTTTCTTTATAGTTAATTTCCAAGAATTACATTTTAATCATCTAAAACAAAAACAAAAAATGAAAAAACTTATTGTAAAAAAAGTCTTTTGAATTATAAATGGTTTAATGACTATTGGACCATTGTTTAGTACATACGTCTCCTTGAATAGGAAAACTCAAATGAAGGAATAAGAATTTTTCTTTTACAGCGGCAGATGTTTCTTGGGAACAGTAAAAATTGATGGGCAGTTGGTCTACGTAGTTGTCATTGTTAATATATCGTCATATGGCACTTTAGACATATCAAATTACATATAATATATATTTTTTTAATTTGTTTATTTTTAAATATTCATTAACAAATCCTTATATAATTCTATTTTATAACAAGTCTATATTGATTTATTACCATAGTGATTTATTAAATAATCAATTTTTTATTGATAATGTTTCATTTATGGTTGTTTAGAAAGATTTACTACCTAGACAATAGATATATGTAATGTAATGTAGTGATACTATGATTAGTTAGAGACTTGGATGATGTTTAAAAAAGTGGTTAAAGTATTTACGAACTATGACAAAGGAAAATTTCTATGTAGTGATGAACAAGTAATTGAAAACTGTGATTTCTGCGTCCTTTATAGGATATGTTTTATAGATTTTTTAACCTTGATTATATTTTTTGCATGAATGAAATTCTTTATATATCTGTCTGACTCCGTTAGCTTTAATATTTATATTTATATTTTTTGTTCATACAAACACACACATAGGTACAGACACATACTTACAGGCTATTCGCTAAAAACATTTTATTTTGTATTTATGGGAGTTCCATACATGTATTTCCGGTAAAAACTGAATTTTAATAAATTTGACACGAACAGACTTGCGCTTACAGCAATAAAAAGAAAAAAATTATTAAAGAAGTATTTTATTAAAGAGAATTTGCAATTTTTAAAAAATATATTTAGGTTAAAATTTGGGGCGCACAGTAAAGTGGTATTGCAAAACAAGACCATAAGTACGAATGATAATAGAAGGCAGCATTAAAGATGCAGTTAAAAATGGATCTTACAGAAATAAATAAAACCGTCGATTAGAATATTTAACAACTAATAGATCAAGGGCCTTTTAAATTTATAGTTGTTAATAAAGTATATTAATATAAATTCTTGTTGTCTTATAAAGGATGATTCTACCAGCCATACCTTCCCTACATGGTGATAATGTGTCTCATTAACAGTAACAATTATTATACTACTCTCTGATAGTTCCACAGATGTGAGACATTATGATCTTGTTTAAGAAAGATAAAACTAAATGATAAAAATCTATTATATAAAACAAACATGGTGTTAAGCTGTTAGAAATATCGGCTTAACAGTTTATATTTCTTTAAAGAGAACATCATGATCATGTCTGTGACTGTTTATAGCATCCGCCAGGAGACAATTGACGCCCTTTTTTATTTTATTTATAGGACTGAAAGGTATAAAACATTATTTTATCCCTTATATTCTCCCCTCTCCCACAAAAATTGCATTTGTTTATATTTTCAAGAGTCATATATGTGTATATAAAACTACATTAAGATGTTCCAGATATAGTAATCAATTTTAGCATAAATTAGTCACTGGCTTTAGTGTGCGATACAGTTTTCATACGACCAGTAAAAGAAATAGCTACCATTTTCGGACGGACAGTTTAGATAAGAAACACTTTATTATCCCCATAAGCTTTTATGGCAATCGTTATACATATTTATGTGGCCAGTTTTAACACCTTTAAATTTTAACGGCCTTTTGAATGTAAATCGTGTTGATTTTTAAAACACTTCTTTTTTTTTTTATCATGTTTGCGCTTTGTTATATTATTTAAGAGATAAATTTCGATTTTTTAACTAAATGTAAAATTAATTTTCTATTTAAATGGAATGTATACAGTAAATTTTTTATATATTTATTAAAATATTGGGTTGGTGATGATAACAACTTCCTAATTCAAAGAAATCTTGCAGATTTAATATTTATATTCTCCTTTATACAAATTATGTGGGGAATTGAAAACAATAAATCTTTATGAAATATTCACACACAGTAACAATAACACTATAAACAATACATATGAGGGTGAGTCAAATATAAACCGGACTTTTTTTGTATATATTTCTTTATGATAAGAATTTACAAAAAACATATTTAGTATTTTTCAACATAGTCTCCTTTATACTCTACACATTTTTCCCAGCGTTTTGGAAGCTTGACGACCCGTTCTTCAAAGAAGTTTTGAGGTAGACTCATCAGCCGATTGCGCACGAAATCTTTGACAACTTGATATCGTTTTCAAACAGTTCCTCCCAGTGCTTCTTTCAAGAGCCCAAACAAGAAGTAGTCACAGGGAGATAAATCTCGATTGAAGGGAGGATGTTTAAGGGTTTTCCAATGCAGTTCGACCAGTTTGTCCTGTGTCCGTTGTCATGAAGGAGGATACATCTCTGATTGGAATACCCCGTCTTTTGGTTTTGTAGGCGGCTTTCGCTGACTCCAACAGCTGGCAGAAGTAGGCGGAATTCACTGTGCGTCGATTGTGTAGGAAGTCAACGAGTAAAACTCCCCTTCAGACCCAAAAAACAGTCGCGAGCACTTTTCCGGCAGAGAGGAGACGGGTTTTAGCCTTCACAGGGAATGCTTCATCTTTTTTCGCCACTCCTTACTCGCCATTTTTTAATCCGGCATGTAGTGGTGCACCCACGTCTCATCAAATGTCACAATGCGGCTCAAAAACTTCCTGCCGAAATTGATTCAAAAGTCTCTCAGTGATTTGCAATCTGACTTCTTTTTGATTTGTGATCAGTAACCTCGGAACCTATTGAGCACAAACTTTTCTAAAGCCAAGATGCTCTGTGATTATGGTATAAGCACTTCCATGGCTGATTCCTATCTCTGAAGCGATTTCATCGATTTTAACGCGGCCGTCACTTTCAATAAAGTTACGTACAGCACGGACGTTGTCATCTGTGACACTTGATCTTGGGCATCGATCGTGATCTTGATTTTCTACACTTTCACGTCCACCTTTAAACTTCTTAGCCCAATCAAACATATGGGTCCGAGAAAGGGTACCTTCATCAAACTGTGCTTGTAATCGAGTCAAAATTTCCGTTGTTTTAACATCTTCGTTAGTTAAAAACTTAACAATAATACGTTGTGCAACGTGCGATGTAACCTCTTGCTCAGTCATGGCTGTACTGGCGACCGAACAGAGATAAACAATTGCCGATTAAACAGAGATAAACAATTGCCGACTGAACAGAGATAAACAAAACCGATCTTGTTTTGGACGGCCTGATGAGGCACTTTGGAGACCTGAGAAGTCCGGTTTATATTTGACTTACCCTCGTACTTGTTGAAGATAGATAGTATTTGAAGTGATTATGTTATTATAGTCCAGAAGACAGTGCCAATAACAATGAACAAAATGCAATAACATTTGAAAGGTAACGTCCAGATTCTTCTGAAACCCCTATATAAATTTTAACGACAATTTTTTTTTAATAAATGTGATTCGTTTACCTACATCTGTCCAAGTTAGCATTCCAAACTTTAAGAAAATTCCTATTCTTCTCGAGAAAATTCTAATAAAAAAATTTCCAAAACCACTTCTATTAAAACAGACTTCCGGTTAAACTGGTAAATTTTCTTTTTCAAATTTACAATTTTGCAAATTTTTTGAATTCTTGCAATGTTTGTGTTTGTATCTTAAAATTATGTAAGTGATAGAACAATTAATTACGTTACTGATAGGTGTTTATGTATGTTATAAATGGTATGTGCAGTTTAAAGAAAATTATTGGAGTCATTTTCGAGAAAAATATGGAAAAACTGAGAGATACATTCCTTAAAGTCGCATTTTCCCGATTGACCGATTTTATGCCGAAACCTTTGTGCCAATACCTAAGCGGAATATCAAATTTGTGGTTTCTGCTATTTTTTTTTTTTTTTAATATTTTGTTCAGAGACACACACAAACACAACTCGATAACATAAAATATTAATGTTATAGGTTAGTCTCTCCTACTCATCTGTTTCGCATTACTAATTCTTTAATTTTATTCTTTTTTTTTCTTATTCAACATTTGTTCCTACTATTTCATTTATAATTCTAGTGCATTAAATCTTGATTAAATTGAATATAAGTTGTACTTTGAATAACCTGTAATTAATCTTTTGTTAGATACTCTTTATTTCCAAATCATTCGACATTTTAATGTTTTAATTGATCTATTAAAAAGAGAGAAAGAAATCATTAAAGCAAAGTAATAGACCTTATGCTTAATAACAACTACTGTTTATATATTAACAACAGATGGGGTACCTGGTATCTGTTGAATTGTATACTTTTAATTAAACTTTCTATTAAATTACCAAAATATTGTTGATTAATTAAGAAATTTTTTTTAACATTATCAAGTACGAGTGAGTGAATGTTCACATGCGTTGTACCGGGGCAGACTCAGGTTGGGGCGGATCAAGAATTTATTCCTTCGAAATTTTGACAGACACAAAAAAAAATCACACATGAAAATATTTTCTTTAACTATAAAACAGTAATGTGTTCCCTATTTTCCCAATTATCTAGCTTCTTAGAAAGAGAATTTACCATCTGAATGATCGCTGTTTGAATAATTATTCGTACAATCTTTTATACATTGTTTCAAAAAAAAATTTCTTCGAAATATTTTTAACACCCTTTCCAAAAAACTTTTCTGTATACGCGACTGATTTCACGACTTTTTCTTAATTACAATTTACAGTCTTGATTTATGATTTATTTCTACGGTTATTAACTAATGGTGACTGACTGTAGGACAAGACTCTTCTAGATATCCGGACACGCGGGTACAGAGGGCAATGGGAAGGCGAATGAGTTGGCTAAGATGGGTTCCATATTACCATTTTGGTGCCGAGCCTGCTGTAGCCGTCACTAAGCAATTATGTGACAGAGAATTTAAAAAACGGAGGAAATAGGAATAGGAGAAGTACTGAGAAGAGACACGGTGGGATGCCTCCAGTTCAAAAAATGTAAAAAAGATATAAGTCAGGGTGATGTGAAATATCTTTTTTCCCTGTGTAAGATACAAGACACAATTGAGGATCCTGGTAGGTGTACTGACTGGACACGCTTGGCAACCAATCACACAAAATAAGCAGGTCTCATAAGCCTTTTGATGATGGAGTTGACGATGATGGAATTTTGACGATGGAGTTGAAGAAAAGTGAAATTACCTATGTCGTTTTTGCCAATTTTAGGTTCCGCATATTCGGGAGGGCATAACTGCCAAGGGAATGCTTTTGGGGGAGTTGGACTTGACTTATCTTGAGATATTGTTGTCAGACCGGTAGATTGCTGAGGGAGTCTTTTTAGGAGAAACTTTTCTTTCTTGGGGCATAAGAGTCATAACCGTTTCTGTAATTAATTTAAAGCCAAAGATTGTGAACGTATAAATGGTACATCATTTAGTGTGATCCGTATATGAAATACAAACACAGTTTAGAATATCACATATAAATGCTAAGTATATTAAAGTGAAATCTTTCATCTTCAACTATTAAAATACAAACAAGAATATGTGATCATTGAAAATTGATTTTAAAACAGTTACCTTTCCTTAAAGTGCCACTTTACTCAATTTTACGTTTTAACATTGATTTTAATATTAACGTTCATCTGGATTTGAAATAGCCCACTTTGAAGCAAATGATCAATATTACTGAATGATTATATTTAATTTTTGGATTTCCTCGCAAGTGGCTCATCCGATTTTATCTAAACTGGGGAGATAAATATATCAGTTTTTCTTAATAAATTTTTCCGGGCAATTTTTTGGTTTTTAGATGATCTGTAACATTGGCTTGTCTTTAAATAGCCATTTCATTGTGCGATAGTTTATTTAACGTTTACTGGTGGTACATAAGCAAGACTTGTAGAGCAACTACATCCAAAGGCCAACAAATTAAAGAACAGAATAGAAAAAGACTTGGGGTGTAGCTTCAGTCAAATACAGTTGGAGGAATTTCGTTCTTTGAGATTCTTGCCAGGAATGGTTCCCTTCCTCCGTCAGGCAAAATATACAAAGACATTTTTCGGTTAGACCCAATTTTCTAAGCCTAAAGTGCTCTATCACTAGAACTAGATTCGATTTGGTTAAGAAGGTCAGCTATGAGTTTTTGCAAAAATATCTTAATAAACACCTTCACTTGTCTTTGGCCAATGGTATTCCTCCTCCAGTCATTGATTTGCTGCGAAACTAGGTTTCTGAGTTGACCACCTCGGTGGTAAATTGAATACATTCCCACACGAGCTTAGATTAACGGCATTGTTGGCCAAATTGCCGCCTAGCTAACTCTCCTTCTAATACGAAGTTCGGTTTTAGAATTTCCTTGTTCTAAATTCTGGTTCCAATTCCTTTCAAAGTTTTAGAGTTATCGGTACACCAGAGTCGAGTCTATTCTGATCTATCAGGTTCTGAAATTCGAAAATTATTCCGAAAGTTGTGGATCGGGCCATGCGGTTTGTGGGCCGCATCTATTCCTGATTGTCCACTCTCAAATGAGAAGAAAATTTTCGACGGTCAGCCTCTCTCCATCTTTTTTTATATGAATATAGTGCACTACTGTTTTGGGATTTCATTCCCAGCCAAATCCCGAAAGATGCATTCTCAAAGACCGAAGCGACGGGAGTGTTTCCCTCAGCCAGTTCGCTTAGCATTTAAACCATTTGCGACTAGAAGATACTCCGGCTCAGATATATATAAGAAGTATACCTGAAGCGGACGGTGTGGATCATTAGACATTCCTCAATCCCTCAATGGCCGTTATTTTCATATGGAAGGGACAGACGTCGTAGCCATCTTTTCCGAGGGCAAGGTCTTTCCAGAAAAGGCCTCCGTCCTCATCGGGCTACCCCGGGACATGTGTATCGTATGTTTTCCCTCCATGTGTGTGTGTGTGTATATGTAACATAAAAACCAGATTTTTAGTTTGTTATAAGTACTTCTTTATTTATTTTTGCTATCCATCTTAAAATCGCCGCCATTTTTCGATTCAATATATATTATTTAAACATACCTTATTATGTGCCAATAAATGACATTATAAACTTACATTTCTCTACGGGTGGTAAACTGTGTTAGAAATTCTTCTTTTTTGTCTTCCTTTTACTCTTTGTTTGGACTTTGTTGTTATTTTTTATTCTTTTATTTATTTTTTTTTGTACGTGAGTGATGTAGAGTGAAGAAAAAACATGTAAAGCGGAATTTCAATGAGATAACAAGCCCGCTTGGCGGTCCCCTTACCACGTAGTGAATTACTTGCATAATCTGTCGAAATAGCGCTTCTTGTCAAACAAAAGGGGCCACGTGTATGTGCGCATTTGAATAATATGTAAACCGAGTGTAGTAAATCCTCGAGTGTTAGCGCGTAGTTGTCGAGAGCGGGGTGGCCGAGCCCACCTCTAAGGCATACAACACAACATTTACATTGAAAGACACTCTCTCTCCTCATATATATATATATTATTACTACGCATACATTGCCAATATTTATAAGCATGCGTGATAGAAGACCCGTTAAGTTTATCCTTTTCGGTAGGCACAATTCTAAATAGTGTCACCCCGTTATCTTCACACGATTTAAAATTCATAAACTTTTTCTTGCATGTTTGTATAGCCTTCTTTTTGTCTTGCTATTAATGCTGTACTTATCAATACCTACATGAGAACATCGGACAACTCTTAATATGCTTTTATTGTACATAATCTGAATATATATCATTCTAAAAATAATTAGATCTTCAAGCTAAAATCCGCGTTGAATTAATTATGCGGAGCATATTATTTGGTTTACTAAAATTTCAACATAAATGCCTATCTATTACAAAATGCCTCCCATCTAAAAAAAGCGCCAGACTTGGACCTAATAAATCTAAATTCCTGACCAGTTCTCTGAAGAAAGCAGTGGTATACTTGACTTAAGTATAAGTGGATACTTGGTATAATTGATTTCTTCGTACCACTTACTTACTGCCATATTGCATTGGTACCAAGGTGGATATATCTATCTGCCTGCTGTCTCTTTTAAACGCCTTTAAGGATAGAACGATTAAGAAATAGAACTTCCTTAAAAAATCTCTCTTCGAAAATGAGTACGAAAAGTGAGTGGAACAGTGAATCCGCACTGCCTGACTTTTAAGAACTTGCCATTGTATGGCCAAGGTCCCCTCAGGGAACTGAGGCCGGAATGTTGGTCCAAGGCCCAAACATTCGGAATCTATGGGTGCAAGTTTCTCAGCATCTTCTAGGCGGAAATTCATGCAATTAGAAAATGTAATGAAACCTTATTGTCGGTTTCTCTGTGGTTTCTAAACAGAGCATAAAGTTTCTGCCCATTGCGAATTTCGTTTTTGAATTATGCTACTTACATTCACATATAAATCATTTAACTTCATATCTAGCCATCTCAAAACATACATCTTCGGTGATAGTTGACACTTCCGCAGTCATTCTTCTTATTTGAGGGAAGTAATACATAATCTGAAGCCATATATGACAGGGAAACTGCTTATTCTTGGGCGCCATTTAAATTCCTGTACCCCCCCCCCACTTTTATAAAGACAGCAAGATAATACTCACTCCCGACGGCCCTGCTCAACCTCATGAGGATTCATCGTCAGTTTTAAAGTGCAGATGTACAACAATTTTTCAGTTCAAAGCGAAAATTCTTCTACCCACCAACGTTATCCATTGTAGACTTCATCACATCCTTACTTGAGCGGGTACTGTATTGTTCTGGGGTCTTCTAAAAAAAATGCTTATAGCGATAGCAGTTAATCGGAAATCGCACACGAGACTAAGGAGTATCATGACTAACCTTCTCCTCTCTAATCCTTTTTCCTTAACCCTTATGTCTCACACACGTACTCCGGTTTGAGCGGTAGAAAACTCCTTGTCTTCCATCTTTCTTTAGCAGCTGTGGTGTCCACTAGGAAATATCCTTGATCTCATTCTTTTTTATTATCTCCAACAAAGATTATCGATGGCTGTAGATCAGAGTAGATTACTCGAATCTTCACATCCTTCCCAACGTTTCGAAAATGTGTAATTCCTTCATCAGGATTACACACAAAAATCAAATATACAATGGTATAATAATTAATATGAATAAAACTAATACAGTCAAGCTAAATGACTACAATAACATAAAAAAATCTGATTAAACACTCACACGACTTTCTCTAACTGGGATTCATACTAATTCTTTTCTTACTAGATTTTAAAAATATAATTCTTATTACAATTTATAAATAAGTGAATATAACTTTATAAAACGACTTTTTTTGAGGAAAGCGAAACCTCCCCCTACCACAAAACTCCCTTAACTGAATTTTCTCGGAAAATGTTTCAAACAAAAGTGATAAAAGGCAATAGCTAAGTGGTTAGCGTACTGGACTCCCACGCGGACGATCCGGGTTCAAGTACAGTTGTGCTACCCTTAGATTTTTTTCTTCCTAGAAGCCTCTACTGCTCACTGTCCGGTGATGGACAGTGTTGTCTGTAACAAGAGAACACTGTCGGAAGCCGGCAGTGCACTGACAGGGCTCCGGGCGCCAATGACTATAGATGTTGACGCGCCTTAAATTAAAAAAAAAAAAGAAGTGATAAGCCTGTATAGTTAGAAGCCTGTAAAGATGTTAGAGGCTAAACTTGATATACAGACAGGCTCTTTCCGGGAAGAGCTCAAAAACTTGGAGGAAGTCAAGAAGGCAGGCTCCGGAAAACCGTGCCAGGATTGAGACAGGCTCTGGAAATCCCTCCCAGGACTGAGGGAAGGCTAAAACTTGTCTGGTAATTACGACCAGAAGAAAACTGAGGCCTGCATAAGTCTGATTATAAATTCGCTTCGCGAGGGGCAGATAGCGCATTGGACTTGAAACGCGGAGGTATCAGGTTCGAGTTCAGCAGTGCAGTTCTTAAATTTTCTTGCTATAGAAACCTCTACGAGATAACAGTGCCCAGAAGCCAGAAGACGCTAATGAGCTCAGATGTTTACTGCTTAAAAAAAGAAGAAAAGAAGCATGCTAGGGTTTCCTCACGGAGCATCTGAAGCAATACGGTCTAGAACGAATTGGCATCTGCAGAATTTGAAGGGAGTTGGAGGTGACTTCAGTCATCCAGAGAAGAGTCGAGCCAGGGTGCCGACTATGTGGGCGGGTAGAAGGATATATCCTTCCTAGAACCTTCCCAGATTTTAGGATTTCTAGAGAAATTAACTTGGAAGGAGCGCTGAAATTGAGAATTGCGTTCCCATCCTAGCAAAATCGTTGCGTTCTCATCCTGTTTTGTCGCAGTTCATTGTAATAAAAAAAAAGTTTGATTTTTTTGTGATTTTCGTTTTGTTGTTAATTGGGTTATTATGTTGACCACACATAAAAAAACATATCACACACACTCACAGGTCACTTTCTAAAAACAACTTTTTCTGATTTAAGAGATCTTGGAGGAAGTAAAAAATGAATTGCTAAAATCGCAGTATTTGCTCTTATAACAGCATCATCAGCTGATAATACTTACCAAATTTTTGCCCATAAAAGAACTGTGCCCTAAAGAATTTCAGCCTTGGAGTCAATTACAGTTGCGTAGGTTCTCTGTGTTTTGGCAAAATCTTCTCCGCCTCAAGTTCAAGAATATTTCGTAAATTGATTCTTGAAGTATTGTAGGGATGTGTAAGGCGCTACAGAGAAATATATAAAAAAAAAAAAAAATCTGGTGTGAAACATTCACACAACTTTCTCTTACTACTGTTCTCAAAATTATAATTGACAAATTTTATAGTTTTTGTACCAAATTTAACGAAATTCGTCGAAAACTGAAAAAACTGTTCAGTAAAAGCGCACTTCCAGTTTACTAAAGTTCTCAAAACTCGGAATTTTGGCCATCTATTTCTTTCTAATTAATTTTGTTTGGATGATAGAATTGTATAATCTACTATGATAGCACTTTAGAGAAAAACATAACCCCACCCCTCCTCCAAAAGTGCCCTTAAACAAATTTTCCAGAGAAATGTTTTAAATAAAAGTTATAGATCTTTGTATATTCAGTTTATAAACGAAGTTTCAAGAAAATCGTCGGAGCGATGACAGAATTGTCTAATAAACTGAAATAGCACTTTAGATGCAAACCTATCCCCACCCGTCCCCCAAAAGTGAGTGCCCTTAAATACATTTTTCCGGAGAAATGTTTCAAATAAAAGTTGTAGCTCCTTGTATGTGTGGTTGATGTTCCAAGTTTAAAGAAAATCCATTTTTGAGAAAATTGCAAAAAAGAAAAAAAATCCAACTACTAAAGTGGCAATTCCGGTTGAGGAATTTCGACAGATAACCTACTGTCAGATCCCATAGTGATACCGAAACGCAATATCAAGTTTGAATTTTCTGCGATTTTTCGTTTATGAGCTATGCTGTTCACATACACACACACACACAGACTTTGCTAAAAAACCATTTTTTGGACTCAGGGGACCTCAAAACGGATATTTCCGGTGAAAACTCGATATCGAAAATTTGACACGATTACAATACTTCCTCTTATCAGGAGTAAGAGAAAGTAAAAAATAGATTTCAAAATAAAATAAAATAATTAACACAAAAAACATGTCAAAGAATAAGAATTTAATGTGCATTGTCATTTTCTCTAGTTCCTTATAACCCCATATTCATATTTTTCAACAGATGTTTTCATGTCGTCGATCTTTAATAAATCCGCATATTTTCATAATTGCAGTGTGAAGACTGTACGCTAAATAAAACACAAATGCTAAAAAAAGTTCAAAACCAAAAAACAGATGCTCTCAAATACATACTTCAAGTAAAGTAATATGTTTATTATATACAAGATTGAACATGTAAGTCTAGAGTTGTTCTTAGAGCCCCTAGATAAATGTGATCTATCCAAGATATTATAATTATAGGTATATATGAAATAACGCGAAAAAACTTTTTTGATTCATTCTCTTTTAGGAATAAAAAACCACCTGGATGGATCTGAATTTCACAGCCTAGCCCAAGAGCACATATGCTTAATTTCTAAGTGTTATATTGAAAGAAAAAACTATAAACAGAATTTGTTATTCTTTAGTGAGAAATTAGCATTGGATCTTGAGTCTGCGGAGTTGTTTAATGTTCTTCAGATCAGTCTGATTATTTCTATTCAGTCATCATTATCAGATTACCACATATCAATGTCATCTTTTAGGCCGTCTTATTCTATTTTATTTTGTAAAACTTTCACAATGTTTCCCACAAACTAATTATCCAAGTTGATATATATTTCTTGTTACCATATCATTTTGTCTCAGAACCAAATAGATGTTTACATTGGTATAGTTCAGATTGTTAGATCTAACCCATCTAAATAAAGTATGAGTGTTAGGAAAGTGAGTTAGTTAAGTGTTTAGATCAGATTAGTAGTGGTGTAGATAATATGGCGAAGACAATAGCGTCCACATTAGTTTAGTAAATGAAGTGGTTTACTTTAAGGTACCATTCTTATCTTAAATGTGGCTATATATATATATATATATATATGCGTTTGCGTTCTGTTATGTTAGTAGACGTGGGAACGCTGCCAATTATATCAAACCACCCTTTTGTTAACTATTCTAGGGTAAAATTTATGCTAACTACTATATAAATCGAAGTACATAACACGAATTAAAAGTTTTATGTATCACTTATTAAATATTTCGTTATTTAAAAAAAAATCTGGTGTGAAAATCTACAACTTTCTCTTACTCCAGTTCTCAAAATGATAATTGATAAATTTTATAGTTTGTGTTTGTTGTGGTGGTTGGTTCCGCAGAGTTATATAGTTTTATAGTTTGTGTACCAAATTTAATGAAATTCGTCGAAAACTGAAAAAACTGTTCAGTAAAAGCGCACTTCCGGTTTACTAATTTTCTTGAAACACAGAATTTTGGCAACCCATTTATTTCTAACTAATTATGTTTAGATGATAGAATTGTATAATCAACTAGGATAGCACTTTGATGAAAATCTAACCCCACCTCTCCCCTAAAAGAGCCCTTAAAAGAACTTTCCCAGAGAAATGTTTTAGATAAAAGTTGTAGATCTTTGCATGTTTAGCTTATATACGAAGTTTCAAAAAAATCGTCGGAGCCATTTTTGAGAAAATTGCGAAAAAATGAATAAATTAGTAAAGTGGTAAAGTAAACGCACTTCCGGTTATCCGATTTTTTTGAAACTCGGAATTTCAACAACATATTTAATTCTAATTAACATTATTTAGATGACAGAATTGTCTAATAAAGTGAAATAGCACTTTAGATGGAAACATAACCCCACCCTCCCCCAAAAGTGCCCTTCAATGCATTTTCCTGGAGAAATGTTTCAAATAAAAGTTGTAGCTCTTTGTATGTGTGGTTGATGTTTAAAGTTTAAAAGAAAGAAAATCGTCGGAGCCATTTTTGAGAAAATCGCAAAAAAGTAAAAAATCCAACTAGTAAAGTGGTACTTCCGGTTGAGGAATTTTGACAGATAACGTAGTGTCAGATCCCATGGTGATACCTAAACGGAATATCAAGTTTCAACTTTCTACGGTTTTTCTTTTTTGAGTTATGCTGTTCACACACATACATACACACACACACACACACACACACACACACACACAGACCCTTTGCTAAAAACCACTTTTTTGGACTCAGGGGACCTCAAAACGGATATTTCCGGTGAAAACTCGATATCGAAAATTTGACACGATTACAATACTTCCTCTTACTAGGAGTAAGAGAAAGTAATAAATGAGAACAATTATCTTTTCTTAAGAGACAGACTTAGGGGAAGGGTGGATTCATTCAACACTAGGCTCCGCTGTCCGTAAATTTTTCTCGACCTACGGCCTCTACAGCTATAAAACTGCTGTGGTTCTTTTAGGTACAGTGTTGTCGTCTTCAGTGTGCTCAGTATTAGTGAGTTGTGTTATGGTGGTCATGGTTACGGAACCCGAGAGTTGCATACATGAATCAACTAGTGAATGTTGGAGTTAATCAAAGTTTGTTTTATGTTGTTAAGCTGGGAAACTCGCAAAGACGCTAAGATCCCTGAAGTTCAGCTAGTATAGTTGAGTTCAGCATATTCAGTTTCCCTTTTTGGGGATCACAAATATAAAAATTATATTTTTGTTTTGTTTAATATTTATTACCTTAGCATTTGTTTAAGACGTCAAATGAGATGGATTTTCTTTTAGTATTATTATTATTCTATTTCTTCCACAACCAGAGGGACGTGGCTACAGAGCCTCACGGCTGCGGCAGTAGAGGCATTGATTTATTGCAGATTGAAGGAAAAGAATAAAAAGGGAAAAAATTATTATTATCTGGTATTTTATCCGTCGTAGCATGCATATTTATGTTCTTCCTGTCCGGTTTCGGATTTTCATCCATCGTCAGAGCAAATTAACCAAGTTCGTGTAGAGAGTTCACTTCAACGTAATGTTTCAACGTAAAAAAACATTACGTTGAAGTGAACTCGCTACACGAACTTGATTAATTTGCTCTGACGATGGATGAAAATCCGAAACCGGTCAGGAGGAACATAAATGTGCATGCTACGACGGATAAAATACTAGATGTTATCCAGCATTGCGGATCCATCCACTTATTATTATTATTGAACGGGAGGCAGTTGAGAAGCACCGACACCAGAACAACCAGTTTACTGGTGGACACCGGACATTGCTGAGCTGCGAAAGAAATGCTTTATATCAAGATAGATCGCTCAGCGGGTATGAAATAGAAGCCAAATAGAAGCGAGATCGGCAACTATAAGCTGCGAGAAGGGGGGGCACTTAGACGTGCTAATAGTAACTAATAGTACTAATAGTAAAGTTCGGTACTGGAAGGAGTTGTATGATGAGGTCATTGTGAACCCGTGGGGGCTGGGGTATAAAATCGTGGCTGGAAGACTTAGGGCCATGTAAATGTATGGATTTGGCGATTATGGAGGGAATAGTTGGTGCACTTTTCCCCAACCCCCCTGTCCGCGAAGATGGAGTCTTTAATGAAATCAAGGAAATACCACTCATTAGCGAAGAAGAATGAGGGAAGGCTTTTCAGAGCTTGAAAAACCGTAAAGCTCCGGGCCTAGGCGGAATCTCTTCAGACTGGAAGTACCACTCATTAGCGAGGAAGAATGAGGGAAGGCTGAAAAACCGTAAAGCTCCGGGCCTGGACGGAGTACCTTCAGAACCCTCACTGGCTTCTGGACATGTATAATATTTGCTTGATAGAGGGATTTTCAGCACTCACTGAAAGTCTGCACGGCTGGCATTGATTATAACGAGAAGGGGGACCCTGGACAGGCGTCATCTTACAGACCACCTACGCATGCTAGTTAATGCCGGGATCTCTTCAAGAAGCTCATGAGATTTCGTTTGCAGATCCAGTCTGTTGTGGATTTATCTCTGAAGCAATATGGGTTAGACAAAGGCGATCGACAATCGGTGCTATCGAAGAGGTTGCAGTGCGTGAGGCAGAAGTTTCAATCATTTTTCACGGCGTGTGGTCTTTTTAGGAACGATGGTAAGAATGCTTTTATCTCTGCCAGATGGGATAATATGCTAAGGGCACTGAAGAACAGGTTCAGTATCTGAGATACCTTCTGCGGATCATGTGATTATTTAAAGTGACAACAGGTTTAAAGTGGCATTACTAAACAAATGATTTATATACAACTCAGTCTTATGGCCTATCCGAATAGAATTTTGACTCTGCTAAGCATTCCAGTATGCAACGAATCCAATACCTTCAATCAAAAATTCTGCACACCATTGTTAACGCTCCCTACTTTGTCCTTATCCTTATAATCCACAATAACTATAATAATTCCAATCTGTAACCAACGTTGCTTCCTTTTCTTATAAGAAATTCCATAAAATTCTATCCTGCTATATAAATCCTTTAGCCAGAAAACGCTCCTCTCAAACCTTCCCGGACAATCCTTCCCACCCTCTAAATTTCTCTTCTTTCAACAAATGACAGTGAGTGATTTGGGGTGCTACACTGGGTAGCTTCTCCACTCGTTTAATGATTTTTGTTGCTTATTTTATTTATTTATTTTTCATTATTATTATTGTTATTATTATTATTATTATTATTATTATTATTATTATTATTATTATTATTATTATTATTATTATTATTATTATTATTATCATCATCATCATCATCATCATCATCATTCCTCTCTCAGTCTTATAACTGGTTACTTAAGTTTATGCGGTTTTTTTTATACCAAGGTAAGACTTTAGAGTGCTTAATTATATTTTAAAAATAATCGGACGATACGGCACGTTTCCAAGACTATTGCTTTCTGCATTAAGAGGAACAAAGTGGATGGGAGTTCCAGTTTCTTTAGACATTCATGTCATGTTTTTAGGACTACACCTGTATTCGAAATTACTTCAGGGAGCACTAGTACATTCTCTACTTGCCACATTCTATAATTTCCTCAGTCCGTTCTGTATGTTTCCTAATTTTCTCCTCTATTTTCCTTGCAATGTTCTGCGTACTCTGGACCGCGATATCGATTATATTGCTTTTTCAGTTTGACCTCTAGTATGATGTCCGGTCTATTAGATGGATCGCTCTATCAGTCAGCAGACCTGCCGTCGTTTAAGTGGTAGTTCTGATCTTTACAAACAGGTGCCGCTGTATATTTGTAATTAGGATCCAATTTGCCATTTATAAACCTACACCTAAAAGCCAATTGCTGGTGGACAATTTTTGCTACAAGATCGTGCCCATTGGTGTATTCTACTGAGGCGAGAGTAGAATCGGGGCTACCACGGGGCTTATACTAGACATGGGATTGTGGGCACCGCCGGTACCTATGATTGTATCATTGTTACTATTATAATTATTATTATTATTATATTGTACTTAATCTCATCACTTTTGCGTGTGTGTTGGCGTGTTGTAAGTGTATATTAAAAAAAAAAAATTGACTTTAGAAAAATCATAAGTTCGCCAGAGACGCATTTTCCTATTGTCAATTTACAGATTATTAATTATACAGATATTAATAGTTATTATCATTAAAATGAATAACTTGCCGTTCGTTAGAGGTTGGACTTTTGTTAAATAAAAATTTTTGATAGATTACATCCAGTCCATAACAGAACTGGCAAGCAAGTTGGTAGTAAACTGCCTTCTAATTGGATTCTGGCGACAGGGTTTACACATTAAACCGCTTGCCATATATTATTATTGATGTGCCAGAATGAGTGCGGGGGAACGGAGGGAGAGCGTGAGAGGGGAAAGACTGTTTGGGCTTTGAAACAACTTTACAATATCTGAAGGACGAGTAGGAGGTTAGAGATTCCAGCGACAAAAAGTGTTCCATGTATCGATATTCAACATCTGCCCCGCACACTCTATATACATACAAGGGTTTATGTTTGGAAAAATAAAAGAGATGCCACAACAGTTACCTTGACTCTGTGTGTGTGTATGTGTGTGTGCGTGTATGTGTGTGTGTGTGTGTGTGTGTGTGTAGTGTATATATACAGAAGAATCTCTATTTGGTAAAAGATGAAGAAAGAAAAGGCTTTACTATACCATGTTCTCACCTCCCACGAATTGATCTAAACCAAACGATTATATATATATTATATACATATATATCACTGGTGTACTTGACAAATAAATCTACTTTAGCGGTCCTACATTTCTCAGTTACATTGCCCTCTTGCTTGGCTTTCTTATGCTGCATGCGTACATTGTCTATCTTTGTTTCTACTGTTACTTTTTCACTACATCTCTCTTGTATATAAAGGTGATAACATTAAATGTAAATTAAGGATAATGTTGAAAAGTTTTTTAACAAGTTTTAATAATGATGAATGTCAATAACACTCTTAAACACGATACAAGGCGAAGTTGTTTTTTATCTGTACAGAATTTATTTAAATTTTACTCCTACGAAAGAGAAGACGGAAGTAATTGAATGTAATCCAGTTTTCATTTTTCTCATTTGAATGATAGTGTAGTTAAAAATTGATACAATGTCTAAGAGGTTTTGCTTAGAAGAAAAATGATATTAATTATCTGAGATTTTATCAAGTTTGTGTGACAGAAACTTATGGAAGTCAACGTCTCTATATTAATTTGATGAACCATACTTGTAGAAGTCAACAGCTCTATTAACTTGATGAGCCAATCTTTAAGTCGATGGAGGAAAATCCTAAACTGGTCAGAATTAATGAAAAGAAGCCATTATATGAACGATAAGACGGATTGTGATTGGTACCCAACCACAATTCAGATGTTAATTAATAATTCGACTTCTTTAAACTTCTCCTTTATGCAATGTAAGATTATCGGCTTTACTTTTTTAAATTTAACTTTTAACAACTTTAACTGCAACACACACTCATGTTTTACAAGTAAAATTATTTGCTCTGCTTTATTAGTGCTAGATCTGAGCAGAAATGTAGATAATTAGCCACATTTTGTGTAAATACAATGCTACTTAGGAGTAAACTTCGCCCTCAAAGCATTTTTTCATTGCTAAACTCGCAAAGTGTTTGAACTATGTAGTCCAGGAATCGACATTCCACCACTCCCTCTTAGACATTGTATCAATTTTTGAGGACCTCCGCCTACACTACCATTCAAATGTCAAGACTGAAAACTGGATTACATTCTATTACTTCCGTTTTCTCTTTCGTAGGAGTAAAATTTAAATAAATTCTTTACAGATAAAAACAACTAAATACTTTAGGAATACCTAGTAGCAACACGTAATATTAGTTGATCATGGTTAGATGCTGTATAAACCATCACTAGGAGGCAAAACATTTTCTGTGAAGTTATTGTTCTGAGGTTATTCCTCCTAAAACATGAGTTAAGACTCTCCATTCATCCTAACAGTTCCTGTGGAAGGATACCAAAGGTTCCGAAACGTCGATTAAACATTTTACTTTCTCTTACTCCAAGTAAGAGGAAGTATTGTAATCGTATCAAATTTCGATATCAAGTGTTCACCGGAAATATCCGTTTTAAGGTCCCCTGAGTCCAAAAAAGTGGATTTCAGCAAATGGGCTCTGTGTGTGTGTGGGTGTGTGAACAGCATAGCTCAAAAACGAAAAACCGTAGAATATTGAAATTTGATATTCCGTTTAGGTATCAGCATGGGATCTGACAGCACGTTATACGTCAAAATTCCTCAACCGGAAGTACCACTTTACTAGTTTTTTTTTTATTTACTTTTGCGATTTTCTCTAAAATGGCTCCAACGATTTTTTTGAAACTTGGAACATCAATTACACATACAAAGAGCTACAACATTTATTGTAACATTTCTCCGGAAAAATGCATTTAAGGGTACTTTTGGGAGATGGGTGGGGTTACGGTTTCCTCTAAAGTGCTATTTCAATTTATTAGACAATTCTGTCATCTAAATAATGTTAATTAGAATTAGATGTGTTGTAGAAATTCCGAGTTTGAAAAAATCTGATGACCGCAAGTGCGTTTACTTTACCACTTTAATAAATGATTTTTTCACTTTTTCGCGATTTTCTCAAACATGGCTCCGACGATTTTCTTGAAACATCGTATATAAACTACGAATACAAAGATATACAACTTTTATTTAAAACATTTCTCTGGGAAAATTCATTTAAGAGCACTGTCCTTTAGGAGGGGAATGTTTTTCTCTAAAGTTCTACCAAGTTGATTATACAATTTTATCATCCAAACAAAATTAATTAGAAATAAATAGATGGCCAAAGTTTCGAGTTTCAAGAAAATTAGTTAACCGGAAGTGCGTTTTTACTGAACAGTTTTTCAGTTTTAACGAATTTCATTAGCTATAAGATTTGTCAATTATACTTTTGAGAACTGGAGTAAGAGAAAGTTGTGTGATCGTTTCACACCAGATTTTTTAAAAAGTAAAAAGTTTCTTCTTTGGCCCCAGCCAACTAATTTTTTGCTTGTTCATATTTCTTATTATTTAGGTAAATTATTTAGGTTTAGGTAAACTGTACACCTTTTTTTTCTAAGCCATTCTAGCTAAGCTATAAGTCTTAGTTTGGAAATATGAATATTAAGAGACAAATAGCGTTAATTTTTTAATATTAAAACATGCCTGTACAGTAAGTTGTATTGATTATTTAATATGAACTCAATATCTTTAGAGAACAAATGATTTTTAAATGATTGAGCTGTCCTTGGAGATTCTCCATAATTATTTTGGAATTCTTGCACTCCAGATTTCCTGGGCACCAAACCAAGTAGCCTTTTAGAGAAAGAACCCAGTTTATAGAGTTCACTCACTTCAAATAATCTCTGGTAACAGGCTTTAGCTAGCCGATCGTCTGGCATCTCAAGTAAGAGAGAGCACCATTTTATCATTCTCCTAAAGATATAGAACTCTTTAGTGCATCCACCGGATTCAACCGTAACAAATGTATCGGGCATGTTCTTCGGGAGGTGTGTAATAGCACTTTGAAAAATTTCAGTTGGCCTCTTTCAATTACATTAGAGTATTTGGGTCCCTAAATTTCAGATAAATATAATAGTACATTTTCAGAGATTGAGTCATAGAGTTTGAGGTTTGAATCGAAGCCATCGCTCTTATATTTTTTTAAAAGGGCTAAGACGGAGTCAGTGGAGGGTCGCATTTTTTGTAAGAAAATATTTTGAGGTGAGAGAGAATTTTGCAGAAGGAGAGAAAAGGGCACACAAAAATTGAAACAATCGATATGTTGTCTTTGAAACAACCGTTTAATCCGGAAGCGTTTTCCACCCTTAGAAAATATAATGGCAAAGGTTTTACTCGGTATTTACTGTAACTAGGTTCTCTTCACAGTATTCTTTCAAGATTTCCAAATTGCATTGTGCAGAAATCCAGGTTAGGGATAACAATACCATATCATGGCGTAGAGAACATCTGCAGATCCTTATTTTTATTTAAGGGAAGCCCAGTGCATTATTTTTGACCAAATACTCAACAATATCTGAGGTGTAAAGAGAAAAAAGTAGCTATGATAACACTTCCCCCAGCAGAATCTCTTCTGAAATGGGAATCTCAGAGGAAATGGCATCGTCGGTATAAATCACCATCGAAGTATTGTCATAAAAATTCTTAAGTATTGTTAAAAATCTTACGACTTTACCCAGACTAACTTTGAATTAATTTTATTTGAACGTTTGATAGAAAAATCTGTTTTGATTTAGGGGTGCTGGATGAACTGCTTTGCAATTTGCTTAAATAAATCCAGATGTTGTGTAGATAATTTTATATAAATTATTATTATTCTTTTCATAAATAAATAAACATAATTGTTACAAATTTGATAAATTGATAGCAATATATACCTTGTTTATATGCTTATGTAGATCTTAGTATTTTTTTATTGATGACTACATAGGTAAATCAGTCTATGTGATACATTAGAAGTATGTAATGCAATGACACGTAACGGTAGGGTTTACAGCAGCGAGATAGATAATATGATGATGTTTGGCAGGAGTTGTGGGCGCCCGGTTGTAGGCTGTTGTGCTGCGTCTAAAGTTACACGGTAGGGCCACCCACGCGACTAGATCCCCTTTGCCACGCACCATATGAACATCGTGTTTCTATACAAGTGTCTCCAACTTAGTACTGGTGGTTACTTTAAGAGGGGTGTGTGTGCGTGTGTGTGTGAGAGAGAGAGAGAGAGAGAGAGAGTGATAAAGAGACATTCTAGTTAATATGTAAACCACTGATGAGACCTATTTCTAAAACTAACACAACTCGAAGGTCTTGCAGATGTGTTTTTAAAAATAAACATTATCTTTCCATTCTCGTTCATCTTATTTTAAAAGCAAGTCATATGTTCTAATGTTTGATGTACCTTCTTCAGTTTTTCTGCTAAGTTTATTTTATTTTTTTTTCTTGTTCACATAAATTATCGTTTATGGCAGTAAACATGTAGTGCCTTAAACTTCCCTGCTCTTTTCCCTTGTAAATTTTTGATGGTTTATAAAATTTATATTTGGAACTTGGAATGTAAGCATCTTTTTTTTAACCTAAGGCTCTTAAATTATTTGCATCCATGTATCTTCTTTAAAAAAAAAAAAAAAAAAAAAAAAATGCAATTTTACAAGTTTTTACATTTAAAAAAAGTAGTTTTTTTTGGTATTTTCTAAAATTGTGTTAAAAGATTCAATTTAAATTGTGCACAATATTGTGAGATTAAATATTTATAAGAAATAAAAATATGCGATGAAATATTCGCATTTACCTGACTTCCTCTATTCACAAATTTAAAATAAAAAATCTTTCTTTTATCTTATTAATTATATTTATATTAATTATTAATATTAATTACTTATTAATTGCAATTTTGATGAAGTTTATCAAAATATTTATATATATCGTCTTAGTCTTTTTATTTTGTATTTTATAAATATTTCAAATAAAAATGAAAGATCTTTACAAGTAGTAAAGGCCTGTTTATTATTAAAAATTATTACAGTTAAATTAAAAATTTTCCATACAAATTAAACATTTTTATTAAATGTACGTTTAAATAGTGTTTAGGGGGGGGCCAGTGCCATTACCAGAATGATAATTCATGCGTCATCATTTTCACGTTTTTTCTCAAATGGTCAAATTGTAAACATCATTGATTTTAGGGTAGAGTGGGCAAGTTGGGACTCTCTAGAGTGCCAATGTGCCTCATCTACTTATAAATGGCATTTTTCCAATAAAATTTACACATTTTTAGAAGTAAGTCAAATTTTTATCAATCGTTATAAACCTTTTTTCTAACTCTTCTATATAAAGAGGGTTAATTTGATTGAACGTTTTGAGTGGAAAATTTTAATTTGATTGGAAAATGTTTAATTTGAACAAAAAAAAAAAAAAGTTTCAATTGAGAGAAAAAGTGTATTAAATTGGGAAAAAGATTTACATTACTCCAAAAAGCTGATGATAAATAGAAAACATGATAGGATAATCTAAACTAACTCTTGGCGCAAAGGCTAGACGGCCTTGCCGTCTTTTTATTAGGAGAGTGTTCCCATCCATCGCCACTTAGTTTTAAACCTACGCTACTATGGTCGTTAGCAATTGTAGCTTCTCATTTTTTCAACGATGCTCAGACCACACCGTTTATCCTCCCTCACGACAATTGAAACCTGATTGCTCACACCACAGGCGAAAATGTCAGAGCCAAGTTTATTAAGAGAAAGTAGTGATAGCGGACTTATGCAAAGTTTTTCGATCGATTGTTTATCCACTTCGAAAAATTCGTAATTTATTTTTTTCCAAAAATTATGAACTGATATAAAAAAAAAAGAAGTGAAATTTGAGAACTAAATTAAAGTGGTGTAGGGGAAAGTTACCTATATCGTACCATTTTTTTAGAGTATTAATTTTCATGGCCGCAAATGTTATTGAATTGCGTCATATTTTTGTTTATATAATAGTATATATTTATATATTAATTTTTGTTTTATTTAATAGTTATATTGTGAATATTGTTTAGTAGTTGCGATTAGGAAAATAAGTTCCGAAATCGTCCAACGACAAATCGTATCTCTATAAAGTGTATTCATTTCAAAACTGTTTGCAAACATCATCATTATTCTGATATCAATACCGCGATTAAGTTTGTTGATTTACCAGATGAATACATATACATTTTAAGACAAGATTTGACTGTAGCAAATTTTTCAGCATTCATCCATGATGATTCAAATATTGTGTCATCACTTCCACAGAGCGCTCTTAACATTTTGTACGAAACCAGTTTTTTTCAACACAAGATTGTTTGGAAGTACAAGTCCAGTTTTCTGCATCCATGTTTGAATTTTCCAAATTTCTCCTAGCACATGAAAAGACTTTCTGAGAGAAAAATTTTCTTTTCTTTGATATTTTTTTCTTTCTAGAGATTTCTTCTTGGACTGTTTGCTAGTATCACTGCTGCTCGTTGATTGCCGCGCTTACACTTTTCGAAACGTTTTTTAGTGGCTTAGGAGTTGTTGATGTAATGACATAGCAATGTCAAAGCCTTTACAAAATATAACAAAAAGAAAGAATAATTTATAACTAGTGGCCCCACAGCCGGCCGCTGCCTTTTCAATACAAGGGTGTCAAAGACAAGCACCGATAAACCCTCTTTATTGTACAGAAGCCATCTGGTCTTTGAAAATCACCGATGGGCGACCAAATCTGGCCACTGGCCAAAATCACTGGTCACCGACCTAACCAAGGTCGCACAAGGTCGCACGCTACTAGAGATGTCTTAGTGTGAGAACTTACTTATACACATGACAGTGTGTGAGTAAGACTAATATAAACTTCGCGTCACTGGAAGAGGGGAGCATTATATCAGTAGCTACCGTATCATCAGTATCACCAGTATTATCATTATATCACTATAGCTTGAGTCTATCAGTATATATCATTACAGTTCGAGAGCGCGTCCCTATACAAAGTTAAACTTATAATTATTTTCATAGTTGTGCATATTAGTTTATTTATTTTAATCATTTTAAATTATTTGTTGTTTACCTCCTAGTTATTTCTAATTATTTTATGTTAATAGTTACCATTTCTCACATTTAAATTATTGTAAAAATATAGTCTATTTTTATAAATTCAGTGTTAGTAATTCGAGCAATAACTCTCTAAACTAACTTCCGCCTAATAAATCCCTCTTCAAGACGTCTAACTTCATACCTCAGGAATCACGACAATTGATTCCACTACATCTGGTGGCGGCGGTGGGCTGTGGGGCCACTAGTTATAAATTATTCTTTCTTTTTGTTATATTTTGTAAAGGCTTTGACATTGCTACGTCATTACATTGAAATAGTTTCAATTGGTACTGTGAGTTAGGCGATATTAGCAGAATAGTTTTAGCCTTTACTGGATATGAGCCTCTCAGACTGACGTGTCTGCTCTAGATTGTGAATAAGTAGGAATATGTAACGATGTTGTCAAAATTTTGAGGATTAGAGTACAGATTATCGGCTCATCACAAGCCTACTTTAAAATATTTAAAAAAAAAAAAGTTGATGTGAAACACTCACACAACTTTTTCTACAGCAGTTTACAGAGTTGTAATGGACTAATTTTCTTCAAACTTATACTTTTTACTAAATGATTTTTCAAAATCTTCAATTTTATACCAATAGGTTAATCTAAACATTATAAAATTTCTTTTGTGAGTAAAGCATAATCTCCCCTTTTCCACAAAACTACTTTAATGAACTTTCTCTGAAAAAATTTCACAACAAAAGTGATAGGTCTTCGTATTCGTAATTATTGTAACAGATTTGTCCTCACGCTTTAGTCTAGTGGCTAGCGCACTCGCCTTTCGTGCGAGAATTCAGGGTTCGATTCCCGTGAGGGCAATAACGGTGTTGACCCAGCATCGTGTTAAAAAGTGGGAAGTACAGTTAGTAGCGCCTTAGGTAGCAGCGAAGCCGGAACTAAACGGCGTGGAAACTATGCGGCGTGCTTACCATACGTCCCCCTATTCAAATCGCCGTCTGGCAAGCCTCCTTGGCCCACCATAGGCTGTTACGCCATAGGGTAACAGATTTATTGAAATCCGTCGGTATTTTTATAAAGGAAATTGCGAAGAAATAAAAAATTTTTCAGCAAAAACGCACTTCCGGTCAACCGATTTTTTCAAACTTGGTATTTTGGCAACATATTTAATTCTAATTAATTTTATTTAGATATGGTAGAAATTGTATAATTAACTAATACATCACTTTAGAGAAAAACATAACCCCACCTTTAACCCCCCAAAAGCCGCCTTAAATTAATTTTCCCTGAGAAATATTTCATATAAAAGTTGTCTATATATATGGGCAATTTGTATCTTAGGTTTATAGAAAATCGCTAAAAAGAGAAGAAGTTAAAAAAAAAAAAAAAAAAATTCAGTATTACTTTCGGTTGATCAATTTCGATCAAAACCTTGACAGGTCCCATGACCGTGAAAGTTTTTCACCTTTCTACGATTTTCTATTTTTTAAGTTATTCTGACCACACATACCCAGACCAATGCCTAAAAACCACTTTTTCGGATTCAGAGGACATCAAAACGTGTAAATCTGGTGAAACTCGATATCGAAAATTTGACATGGTTACTGTAATAGCACCCATCCACAGCAAAGAGAATGCAACCACAGCTGAGAGAAGAGAGGCCCTCCGTGGCTAAGTCAGAGAGTTCTACAGCAAAGAGAATGATGGTTCAATTCAAAAAACGAATAGGCACCCAGCCGTTTTCTCAAGAGGCTACTACTGTATTGATCCCGCCATTCAACGATACAAATAATTTATTAATTATGCTTAGCATTAATAACAAAAAAAATTAAAGCGTTGATCGACACAGGCGCTTCGCATTCACTCATAGATTCCAGTCACGTCAAAACGAGGCCCGAAAAATCCAACATAATTCTAAAGTCTATTTACAGTCACAATACTTCCTCTTACTAGAAGTTGGAGAAAGTAATAAAGGATGCTACGAATTTTTGGCAAGTGATTTGTTTATTTAAACATAATCTTGCATTGCAAGTTTAATGTTACTTTATGGTAACTTGTTTTTAGAAAAATTATGTATGTATATTGCATTAAGAAATGTATGTAAAAAACAACATTACATCACATTACACTTAAATATGGAATACAAAATCTGCATTCAGATGCAACAAATCTAAATAAAAACTTCCAGTAAGGCCGAGATGGTGACGCAATGTATATTCAAGTCCAATCGTCAGCGTCAACAGTTGGGAGAAGTGTGAAATATTTTTGTTGTTTTGATTTTATTACCTCTAAAACAAGAATTCATAACTGCACGAATTAATTATTATAAAAAGTGAAACTAAGCAACATGCCTCTGCCAGTTATTGCCACACTGTGTTTCAGTTCAGGAAAAGTAGATATTTACTTAGATTATTTAAAAAAAAATAAGCTAATTAATATTCATATAAAAATATATAAAATTTATATAAAAATATGTTAATTAAAAGATAAATATAAAAATTATAAACTTGTAATTTATTATAAAATTATTAAAATTAATAAGCAGGTGTGGAAATAATAATAATAATAATGGTAAATAATATTGATAAAATTATGTAATTTTTTAAAATATACCACACCTTTAAATAGGTGTTACTTCTAACAGCTCGTAATATGTTAATTTGATTTTAAAAAAGTTGTTAATAATTATTGTAAAAAGTATATTTAAGTAAAATAATTTATTAAATAAATATTCGTGAATGAATTAAAAATTATATAATATGTTTGTTGAATAATGTAATCCATTGATAAGGAAAATATTTTATTCTCCATTAAAATAAGCATGAAATGGACTAAAAGATTCCTATTTCAAGCAATTCAGAAAATGCTGCCATGAAATTAAATTCCCTTGTTAATGTATCTTCGCTAAATGACCCATTTTTTTTAAAAATAACTCTTAATATCCTAATGGATGCCAATGATAATCAAGAGTGCTATGGTTTTATAATTGGAGGCAGATCTGGGTAAAATAAAAATGAATTTTTGCCACAATTTTTATCATATCTCTTTTTGAACAGTAATATGGTATTTAAAAAAAAATAGATTATTATGATGAATAATTTAAAACAAGAATATCTGAATTTGTTATGTAAAAGAACTTTCTCTCTCTTAAAGGTGTTTTATTTTTTTTTTGTGGGAATCAAAAGATTAGATGAAATCAACGAAATAGGCAAAAGTGTTGATGCAACGGAAACTATTACAGAGGACCGCAAAAACATGTTCGGACCTTTCATATGTATGCTAAATTTAAGTCTTTTATCTTCCTTAGTAGACATTGCTGCCATCTTAGTAGCAATACAAATTTTACAAGAGTATTTTAAAAAATATATTAAATGTTTTAATTATTTTTGAAATCATTGTAATGATTTCACGTTTTATTTGGTAAAATGAATGAACACATGAATTGAAATTAAACTAAATTCACAATTCATATATATTTATGTTTTTACTGACTAAGGAAAGTAGAGGTTCAGAACGAGTAAAGAGTGTGACCGAGCCAAGAGTGAATGATGATGGTTGGTTTGTAGCATGATGAATGTCGAATGATGTTGCGAATCGCTTGAAGAGTGATGTGACAATTTAGAACTCTTCTCTTTCTAAGAGTGGCAAGCTAATAACGTGATTAGCGTTGATGAACCTTTCAAAGCTGAGGATTTACTCTTTTTTTAAAATTGGAGGCAACCAACATTTTACTTGATCATAAAAATATTTTATTCATATTTATTGATCTTTTAGATTTCCGCGGCTATTTTCATGAAAAACATTTGAGTTTCCGGGAAAAAACATTTTGAGAAGGCTTCAGTGATTTGCTAGAAACCTGACGTTGCACTCGTATTGCAATGAGCTTCTTCAGAGTCGTTTCACCTTGGAAGCCACTAGGAGTAATAGATAAATATTTCTATGTATTTATTAACGAATTAATTTAACCAATATGTATGATATATCACATAATTTGTTCTTTACAACCTACATAATTTTTGGTAATATTGTTACCCTCTAATTTTATCTTATATCTTTCGTGCTAAATACCTATATTACCGTGATTGTGGCATTTTTGTCGTGAAAAGTTTGTCGTTTAAATTATATATTTTGAAGTGCCATTAAATATTCTTAATTATATATCTATATAATTTAAGGCGCATTAATAATAATTCTTACTATTTAAAAATAATTGTATTCTATTTAATAATAATTAAATAATACAATAATTGATCTACACAACTTTATTTTAGCTCTTGCTAAAGTTACAAAAATATTTGTATAGAATCAATTCATACAGAACTCAATTAATTACCATATGATGTTTCCGTATGACATTATACTGCCAATTTAACATATAAAACAATGCTCCCTTCTAAATAAGACCTTCTACGTCTTGCACACATCATCTCCCACCCTTCGTAACTGCTCTATATGCCGCCGATGCGTCTGCCCATCAACTTCAACCTCATAGTGTAGTCCCAGCTTCCGAACTACCTTCCCAAATTTTCATTTTTCACTTTGTTTTCGTATCATCTCGCTGCTACAGTATCCCCTACTTGGAATGATCGTATCCCCTTGGATTGATATTTATCTATTAAGCCATCTATCAACCTTCTCCTTCTACTGGGCGCACCAGATCTAGACGACTACGAATATTCCTCCCCAGAAACATTACTGCTTTAGGTTGACCGGTAAGGGTATGTAATGTCCGGCGGTAGGCTAACAGGACTTTACAAATTCCCTTATTTACGTCTGAATCACTAACGGTTGCAGCCTTCAGAGCTGATTTAAATGCCTGCACAGTTCTTTCCGCCTGTCCGTTTGTTGAGGGATGAAATGGAGCTGCTAGCTTATGTTTAATGTAGTATTCTTGGCAGAAGGAAGAGAAATCATCCATAACCACAATGTGAGGAAAAGCGAAAGCCGGAAAAATTTTTAGGAGGCATTCCAAGGTTTTATAAGTAGTTATTGTTTTCATTGGCACAGTCTCTACACATTTATTGAAAGCATCTACAACAATTAGAAAATACGTCCCTCGGAACGGTCCTGCAAGATCCAAATGTACTGTCTCCATGGGTTGCCTTGGAAACTTCCAAAGGTGAATGGATGTTCTACTTGGATTGTTCCCGTTCCTCTGGCAGTTCTCGCAATTATCTATCATTTTCTACACAACCAAGTCTACGTCAACAGCTACGGTCATTTGTACTCGGAGCCTTCTCAGAGCAGCGCCGGCGTCCGGACAGTATTCTCTCGTTACAGACAACACTGCCTATCACCGGTCGGTGAGCTATAGATGCTCCTAGGAAGAGAAAATCTAAGGGTAGCACGGCCGAACTCGAACCTGGGACCTCCGCGTCGTTAGTCCAACGCGTTACCACTGAGCTAATCCCTTCCCCTAATTTTATATTTTATTTTCTTCTCTAAGTAATTGTAACATAATAACATTAATAATATAAACCTCAGAATGTGAAAACTTCGTCTAGATTAAAAAAAAATAGTTTGTTTAAACTTTAGTTTTTATTTTTTGTAAAAGTCTATAAAAAGAAAAAAAAAAAATGGGTATAAAAGTGAACCCATTGAATGAGTATCCCGAATACCTTAAGGCATCCCAGATATATGTCCATGTTTGTTTAATGGTAATTTGTTAATAGCTCCTCATTAAAATGTATAAACTACATTGACGGACAGTAGCCGCGAGCTCATGAATATATTAACAATACTTAGAAGATTGATATGATATGATAGAGAGAGAGAGAGAGAGAAAGCAAGAGAGAGAGAGAAAGCAAGAGAGAGAGAGAGAGAGAGATGGTGAGGGGGGATCTCCAATACATCATTTCCCTTGATGAATGCTTTGGCTATCCGTAATTTTGTATATATATATATATATAATATTTACCTGTTTAAATAGTTTATAAGAGGAATAAGGAAACATAACGAACAGAGACAAAATTATATAATTATTGAAAAAAAAAACCACAAAGAAATTAAAAGTGTTTGCGATTGTAAAATAATTTATAATGTGCTGATGCGATGGCTAGCCCTAACCCGAGCTTCTTTAGTGCATTTATCTGTTGGGAAATAAATTACATATGTCTGAATATAACAAATCCATGTTTGAAAATGAGTGAAGTTTTATAATTTGAACTGTACAAACCAATATTTCATTCACTAATATTCATAATCACTACTGCTCATTACTATTCTCAGGAAATAATCTGTTCACCGATCTAGTAGTTACGGTATTGGTTATAATAGTTACTACTAGTGGTGAAATTAACTCTAAAGATTGATGTGAACTTTAAATATTGCTAACGAACTAAAATCTTACTTTACATATCTCTAGCCTATTTATTTTAAATTTTTTCAATTTATGAGGAAGAATTTTTAACTCATTTTTTACTTTCTTTTATTTATTTTTTTTCTGAGGAGATAAAAGTGAAGAAATAGAAAATATTAGTTTAAAACAAGATCTTCTAGTACCTGGTATTCTTATTTATCTGTCAGCATTTGTATTATTATTAATTTTTATTTGGTTTGTTTCCTTCTCATTCTGCTGTAAGAGGAAGCATTGCGATCGTGACAAATTGTCGAAATTGAGATTTTTACCCCGGTTGGGGTCCCTGAATAAGAAAAAACTTGTATGCGCGTGTGTTTTACAGTCAGCATTACTCAAAAATGGACAGTCGCAGAAAGGTAATGTTTGATATTTCGTTTAGATGCTGGTAAGGGACAGTAAGGTTTTGGTCAAAATCAATAAACCGGATATACGAATTACCTTATGGAATTTTCACTTTTTGTTTACGATTTTCTCGAAAACTGCTTCAATTTTTTCTTTATATTTAGTATGTCACCTAGACACGAAAGGAGCTACAACTTTTATTTGTAACATTTGTCCGGGAAAATTCATTTTGGAGATGCTCTGGGGGAGGGTTGATATTAATAGGCTTTCCTCTAAACTCCGGCGCTACAGCCCAGTCCGGACCCTGGCCAAAGAAATCGTCCCCATCCGTCTCTATCCTCGGCCATTGTCCACCATCTTAATGCTCCCAGCTACACCGCTTCTTCACCCGCCTGATCCAGCCATCTCAGTCGAGTTCTGCCTTTTTTTCTTGTTCATACTGGCGTAAAATTGATATCTTCTTAGGATCCTTATCACCCTCCATTCTAAGCACTTTTCTAGCCCATCGGAGCTTAGAAATCTGTATTAAACGACTAACGGGGAGGGTATCACTGGATCTATCGTACAGTTTCGATTATAAATTTTTTTCCAAACATCATTGTACTATGATCTGAAGATCGGAGAACCACATTAAATGAATCAAAAGTTAGTTGTTCCCTGCTTAGGCCAGACTAGGAAGGGACAATTCGATTCATATAATAGAGCGATAGCAGTACAGTTCAAAACAGTTTACGACCAGATTACAACCAGTGAGCAGCCTTTCTTCTACCTTCTTATTACTAAGCCAGTCTGTCTCTGTATACCTCTCTCCATACTTAACTTCTATATATTTGTAATGTCCTTGCAGATTGTGTGTTCTTTTCATTATATAGTGTTCAGCGTATCATCTAGTTTATTTCTCATTCCTAAATTCATTCTCACATTTATTATATTATTTTCCATCACAGCTTCGTCAATTTTCCGTACGATCTTTCTTTCAAAAACGGAGATCTTCTGCTCGCCCGCCTTTTTCAAGACCCCGCATTCGGAGCCGTATGTCATGATCGGTCTAATCAATGTCTTATACAGAGTCGCTTTCGTGCCCTTGTTGATTTCCTTAGATTTAATATGCTTGATCAAGCCGTAATAACTTCTGTTAGCTGCTATAATCCTTTTTTCAATCTCTTTAGAGAAGTTATTGTCGTCATCTATAAAGTTTTCCGAGATATACGAAGCGCCCGTACCTTTTCGAATTGATAATTACAAATTTGGAGAGACGAAGATCGGGTATCAGCCCCCAACCTCCATGACTTTCGCTTCCTCTTATAAGCCATTCAAATATATTACACGATTCTATCTTGTTTCTTATATTAATAGGAATTTAATGTGTTGCCAAATTCCAAGTTTAATGAAAATCGATTTACTGGATTTGCGACATTATTTGCCTTATTTTATACATTTCGGAAGCACTTTTGTACATTTTCATGGTTATATCCGTATCAATAAATAAATCAGAACCATAAATTGCATTAAGTGAAAGTCGTGTGGGTATCGCATACTTGATTTTCATTAATAAATATTAATAATTCATTTACTAGTGGTTTGAATTTTGCCCGGCTAGTTGATTAGTCATTTTTCCAATATTCTCATGGAGTTGCTTGCCTATGAAAACAAATGCCAGTTTTAAGGTGACTTTTTGTTGAGAGCGCGTAAGATTAGCACGATGCGCCCAAAGGCAAAGAGCGTTTGCCATCCGGTGACGCCTAGGTTTTGTCGGTCTTTCAAGATGTCTATAAAGATTGTAATTATGAGAAAGGTTTAAGTATCTATAGAGTCTCCATTACTCTATTATGTTGTAATATTCTTTTCAATAATTAGTTGTACTAATATTGACTTATAGTGTAAAAAATTTTGATGTCAAACACTCACACAACTTTCTCATACTGCAATTACTGCCATTCTAATTAAATCTTTTCTTCACACATGGATATTTTACCAAATATTTGATTTCCTTTAACATTATGTATAATTTTATGTGGTGGGGTACATGCTTGTTGGTTTTTTTACTGCTATGGTTTAGCTGAATGTGACTACATTGTGCAGCAACACTCTCTGCCTCTGCCCCTTTGTAACCTTGTGGTTTGAAGTTATGCCTAACTCAAAAGTTCCCCATAACCTCCTTAAAATAAGGTGATCTAAAAATGACACTAAAGGTGTCCTAAAAATACTGAAAAAGAAGCTTTTTTTTTAAGCCTAAAAAGTTTTTCTCAACCATCGTTTTGCTTGTAAAAATAATTAATTGCCTAGTAGTAATAATTTTATTTTTATGTTACAAACATTAATCTCCGATATAGGAGATTTATTTTTTCAATTTTTCCTAAATGAAATATCTCGTCTATTTTACCGAAAATATAACATATGTTAATATGTAATTATTTATTCAGAAAGTCTTGTGATATTGTCTTGTGATATTGTTTAAAATTGAAATCACAATCCTCTAATGTTGGCCAACTGAATAACGTGATAGCCCAAAAACATAGTATATTGAATGAAAACTGTTCCGTTAGTATTTGTTGAAAATGGTATGGAACGTAGTAATGTAATTGAATGATGCGGAAAAGTGGCCCAAGAATTTGTTGCATTCCACTCAGCTGAAAGTAAGCTTGAAAGGGTTGGTCTCAGAATGTTTTGGATATTGGATATTCTAACATAAAAGCGTTTGCAGCTTTTACACTAGAGGCTGAAGAACACTGATATAGGGTCATTGACTTTAGTCTTGTGCTAAATAAATTTTTTTTTTTGTTTAGTTATTTTAGTAACAGACATTTGGAATAAATATTTTTGTCTACAAAAATTATTAAATCATATTTTATTCAGCTTTTTTATTGTTACATTTTTAGTAAATTAAGGAAAAACAAAAATTGACAATATTCACTCGACTTTCTCTTTGGCGAAGGGGATACAAATACCAACTCGTTAGATAGTAAAAGTGATTACATGGTCGTCTTGAAGAGAGGTCCAATAACGTCAAATCACCCATATATAATATTCGAAATTTAACGCCAGATATTTCGCAGAACTATCTTCTTTTTGTTTTTGCTTTCTGTACTCCTGGTAAGAGGAAGTATTGTATTTTGTATTGCCAAATTTTCGATATCGAGTTTTCACCGGAATATCCGTTTTGAGGTCCCCTGCGTCCAAAAAAGTGGTTATAGAAAATGATTTGTGTATGTGTGTGTGTGTGTGTGTGTGTGTGTGTGTGTGTGTGTGTGTTTTTCTATTAATTTATGGCGCTTCAACATCTATGGTCATTAGCTCCCGGAGCCTTCTCAGTGCATTGCCGGCCTCCGGACATTGTTCTCTCGTTACAGACAACACTGTCCATCACCGGATAGTGAGCTGTAGAGGCTCCTAGGAAGAAAAAATCTAGGGTATCACTGGACTTGAACCCGGGACCTCCACGTGGGAGTCCAACGCGCTAACCACTTAGCTAATCCCTTCCTTTGTGTGTGTGTTTTTTCCCTGGCATTGGTACCCCTAACGTTAGAGAGTTTATTTTTCCACATGCTTCTGTGTACATTATTACATGTGTTAAGTATACTGTAAAAAAGTAAGTTTAATAAGAAAAAAAAATGAATCAATGTATCTATATATATAAAAGTTTACATTGTGTGTGTGTGTGTGTGTGTGTGTGTGTGTGGGTACAGCATACTCAAAAACGGAAAATCGTTGAAAGTTCCGTTTGATATCAACATGGAAACCGACCACGGTCATCTGTCAAAATTCCTCAACCGGAAGTACTACTTTGCTGAACAGTTTTTTCACTTTCTTGCGATTTTCTCAAAAATGGATCCGATGATTTTCTTTACTTTAAACTTTGTACTACAACATACACATCTAGATTTAGCACTGACTGTAGGGAGTACATGGCGTTAGGGACGTGGGGGGAAATATCTTCCAGTTGAGGTACTCCCTCCTAGGTTCTAGGTTGTTTTTATAATTTCTGTTCCGCTGTCATCTCAATCAATGTCCTATAAGAGCGGTTAAAGATAAGTGGTTGTAGAGTTAACTTCTGGCCACTGAGATGGTCGAGTGGCCAAGGGCGTTTCAGCCGTCTTGGGGGGTTATCTGGGTTATTAGGTGGGGACATCCATGAACGAGGGGATGGGCAGTGGTGGAATCGTGGATTTTTTGGGAACAGCATTTGACTAATTGGGTTAACATTAAGGTCGGTATGGAGGATAATATTAGAAACATAAAATGGACCGGTTGTGATTCAGCGAAGGGCTTTGGATTGGAAGGAGTGAATACGATAGTAACTGGATGAAATGCTTGGTTGAACCCCAAACCTCAAATCCGTACGTCCACAATGGTTTAATTATTGTGCTGTAAATCAGTCTTTTATTGTTGAGGGATAGTTTGGATCTTCTATCACGTAGCTTCGAGAGAAGTTTGTAACGTCGATTGATGTTAGAGTTTTACTATAGTCTTTTCAGTCTGATGTGTGGTTTCCAGGTTAAGCGGTTATCTGAATACAGTCTAAGGTATCCTACTTTGTCCACAGATGGCATTATTGTCCCATAAAGGAGGATAGGTGGTAGGATGTCATGACACAGAGTGAAATTAATATTCTGACTTTGTAAAGTTTTACTTTAATCCGCCACTTCTTCAGCCATTCCTGTAAGGAATTCATGTGGCTCTGAAAGGCTCTTGAGAGGGGGACGGGATTAGTGTTAGGGGCTAGTATCATCTGCGCCTATTTGTTCATTATCTTTTTCAGAAAAATGGTACAAATACAAGTGATAGCGTTATATCTGCGAGTTAATATTACAACTTTCAAGGAAATCGTTATGGTTGTTCCAAAAATATTAAAAACCAATTCTGCAAAGTCTTGAGTTCCCGTTAACAGTTTTTTCGGACCTGCAATTCTTCCAATGCATATGTTATATCTTAATATTATGTAAGCAGTAGAACCCTAAGTTGTCCTCAAGTGGTACTTTAGAGGAACGCTTAATGTTACTATTCCATCACACCACCCCCAAAATAAATTTTTCCGAATAAATGGTTCAAACAAAAGTATACGGATAGATATTATACGGAATTTAAAGGAAATAGTTTCAGCTGTTTTTGAGAAAATTACGAAAAACTCAAGAGCGGTTGTAGATAAAGGCGTAACCACACTAAATCCTAAACTCTTACGTGTCTGTTCATGTTTATGTTTGCATACTGTGTACGGTCGGGTTTGATGAGTGGTTATGAGCATGGACTTGTAACTAGGGAGGTCCCCAGTTCGAGCCCCACATATAAATGCTAAATATTATTGGTTTAAAAAATGTTAATGGTACAGTAAAGTTCGTCTGCTCTATTTACGACACCTATTTAAGTTAAGCCCGCCTGAAAAAATAGGCATTATGTTCTTTACTTTACTTATTGTGTGTAGTACACTTATGAAGAACTAGAGAAGAAAGTGATCGTGCTAGTTTTTCCTTACAACAAAATGCAAGTAGTTGCATTCATCAACTTCTTCTCCTGCTCTAGGAATGTTGCCATATATCCCTTCATCCGATACTTTTTCTTTGATTCCTGCTCTGTTTTGGAGTCATCGTCTGCTTTTGGGGGCTCCATAAACGCTTTCTTGTTTAATAGAATGATAAGGGAGAATGCAAAATAGAAAATTTGGAGAGTTGCCTTTATAGTATTTTGATATTACTTTATAGAATATTGTTCGCCTTGCTAGCAAAATCCCTAAAGAAACGAATTGCTTTTTTATATTTCTGTTTTTATTAATAATTTCCACTAAACTCAGTTCTGTACACTTTATCCGATGCTGTACTTTGTTATTTCTTAACTATTTATTCGTTAAATTACCTATACAGTTTGAATCTTCATATTCAGCTTACCTATAAACACCATTCTTGTAAACTTTTTTGAGTAAATGAATTCATCTGTTCGTTAATTCTCCCTAAACTTTACATGCTTGCTCCTTCACATATTCTTTTTACTTTATTTGATAACCTCACTTATTGTTATCAAACAGGAGGAAATTTGATTCCTTTAACTGTACATTTTTGGTTTACTGTATTTTAGTTTTGTTTACACTGACTTAAGTTAATAATTTAATTTTAGAACTTTTTAATAGGAATTGATTAAAGTAAAGAATGAGAAAGTAATACTGGATTACAGTGAGTTTTTTTTTACTTTTTGAGTGATTACGTATTACTTGGAAATTACATCGGAAAGATCGTATTATATTTTTAAATATACCTATCTGATGTATATTTCACTAAGTTAGAGAAATTTTAAACAACCTTTTCTTAGAATATAGTTCTGTTTCCTTCTTTTTAGGTTATTGTAAATTTTTCTAATTTTAATGGAATGTCCGTTTTATTCATCGTTTGTTCCCAACTATGTAAATTCTAGTGAGTCAAACCTCCATTCTGACCCCTTTACATCGCTGTCCAATAAATAAATATGGAAGAAGAGAAAGAATGATATATATATATATATATACATATAGTTAGAGCGAGAGTGAGTGTAGCAGAGATATGAATCTATGAGTCATAACTTGTGAAGTAGATAACTTTTTTTTTTCTTTTCTTTTTTTATAGTGTGGTAGTTATTTCGTTTATTAGAATGGTTTGTGTTTGGAAGGGTGGCAGAGTTGTAGGGAATTTGATTGCTCCAGCAAATTTCACAGCAATATACACTTTGATTTCCTATAGAAATCATTTTTAGTTGAATGCTTGTTTATAATTAAATTTCACTATTAACTTTGATGTCGCTTGAAATATAATTGTTTCTTAATAGCTTTGTTATAACTGTGTAAAGAATATGAATTTCTTTAACTTTGATGGTCATGGTTTTTTTTGTGTGTAAATATTACATAGAGAAAGCAGAAGCATAGTAGTTTTAATTGCACTGTAATTTATTATAACATCATTTTGGAACTATGTTATTTACTATCATGTAGTGTTTTTATGTCAGATTGCGTAATATCTCTCCTGTATTTCATTGCGCGTAGTACACGTTGTACGTTCAAATGTGTAATGATGGGAATAGCTGCCCAAGTTTAGCCTGTGTGGGTCAACACTACTGGACTCAAGACATACAGAAGCAAAAATTATTCCAATCCGGATGAAAAATATAGTGATAACATATTATTTATTTGATATTGTTATATTTACATTAACCACTTTATTTTGTTACGAGGGCTGGAAACAACCAACGTATTAATGACCAATATTGGCTTTAACATGACTGCCTGAAATTAGGTTGATGTGAAATAAACTGCTTTACTTCCACTTTTTTTCTACTCCATCATTCCAAAAAATAAAAGACATTTGAATTCCGTAAGCTCAATTTGTGACATGTCTTTGCTTTCTGTTTTGATTTATTTATGAAACATAACTTGGCAAATTTAAGTACTTATGTTGAGATATGTGATATATTGCTCGATCAGATATGCGCTGCTATCTCATATAAAACAAAGATTTTCGGGTTGAGATGGCATCAGTGATTTGTTGTAAACCGACGTTTTGTTGCGATAAGTTATTTATGGAAGTGTTGGCTTAATTGCTAGGTGGAGACACTATTGTTGTAGAAGCATCAAAATCGTCAGTATCCTGAAGAAACAAGTAATAGTTGCGAAATGTCAGTTAATGACAAGCAAAGATGCGCGAAGATAAGTGTTTTGCATATGGTCTAAGTGCATGTATTTCTATGCATAAAATTTATGAATCTATGTATTTGTATGTTTAAAGGATTTGTGTTTTTTTATACGTACATAGACTCATCATCCTATATTTCTATATTATGCGCATTAATGAAATTATATAAGTATCGTAGAGCTTCTGAATTTTTTTAAATGATGTGCGCTCAATTTTTTTAAAACCTTGCTGCGTTTTTTGCTATATTACTGCATGAAAGAGTATGATTAATACTACTTAACCCCGACAACACTATCTATGACATTTAAGGCTGTATATCGCATTTATTTTATGCAAATCCAGTTTCATAAGATTGTAATCAAAACTAAGTCGCCATTATAGTTGAGTAAAACTGCGATTCCCCCTCCATGGCTTTTTGAAATTTTGAGGCTATATGTCAGCTTAATAAATGCGTTTTTTTCCCTTGGTATCTTTCAAATCTCTTGCCATCCATCAAAACAGTACCTGTTGAAAGGATTTTCGAAATCTCTAACTATAATTAGAAATGTATTTTCCAAATTTTATTTTATTTTCTGAGCTTCATTAAATGAGCAGACAATGTGTGGCTTCTCCTGAATAACAAACATATTTGATTGCAAATTAGTGATATTCAAGTATTAATTGAAATTTAATAATATTTCTACACATCTCCTTTTACCATGAGAAATATGTTTGATTTATGTGAAAATTAAATTAATTGGAGTAGTTATAAACATCAGTTAATTATGTTGTTCTTCTCTTGTGTACACTGTAATACGAGTATTTATTTTTATAATATGTCTTCTAATTGTTACCGCAATCATGATAATGAATTGGATGGGAAATTAACATTCTATTTTCTCATAGTGTTCCGAGAATTCTCTTTTCCCAGAAAGTTTATGCCTCTGTTTTTTTTTGGTGCCATTACATATATGGGTTTTTAAGTTAATTAATTTAGTTTTTTTATTTCATACATTTTGTATGGGACGTGATTTCTATTTTTTATTTTTAATACTTAACCAGTTATTATACTTTTAAAGAAATTAAATTCATTTCATTGATATTGAAGTTATTTTTAATATTAAGTGCTATGAGTTTCAACAGTTGAAATGATGAAAGATAAATATTTGAGTGTTGTAATATTTTAATCATATACAGGTCCCAAGGTATATGGATAATGACTATTTATCGGAAACGAAGATATTTACTTGAACGGTTTTTTTCTGTGAGCGATATTTTACAAGTTAGGAATGAAAACATCGCTAAGATTCTTATAAGAAATTTCAAAATTATAATATTATAACGTTTTTTGATTGAATGAGAAGAAAAGTACTATTTTATTATTAAATTTTACTCCTCATTAATTACAGATCTTAGAGATGCATAGATATGCACTTTCCTGCCAATTGTACCTTACGCCCAAAGAAATACATCTCTAATGGTGAGGGGGCCAGTTCGAGCAAGATCTGTAATTAATGAGGAGTAAAATTTATAATAAAATAGTACTTTTCCTCTTATTCTTCATATTCAATCAAAAAACCGTTATAATTATCATTTTGAAATATCTTATAAGAATCATGTTTTCAATTATAACTTGTAAAATATCGCTCACAGAAAAAAAACCCGTTGAAGTAAATTTTTCTTACAAAAAATAGAGGAATCCATTTCTTAAATAAAAACCACACCTCCCCATTTGAAAAAATGAAGTTGGTGCCTGTATCTCGCTTTTGGAAGCGCCAAAACAAATTTGCAAATTAAATTTGGTTTTCTAACAAAAAACTACGGGGACACGTATTTTTTAGTTTTTTTTCTAGCTATCTTAGTTTCCGATAAAAATTCGTTATCCATGTACCTTGGGACAGACACCCTGTATATTAAAATTTTATTATTGTAACAATTTTAATTTTTAATAATTTAATTTTAATGTTACAATATATTGTAACATACAAGTACGGATTGTATATACATATTATAGATTATAATTCGGTATTATAATATTGATTAAGATGAGCCGGGGCATTTTTAATTTATATGCATTTTGCATTTATATTATTTAAATAACTTCGATCCCCGCTAGTAGTTGTTGATACCACTATACAGTTTTGACCGAAACCTTTGTGTCAGTTCCCAGGTGATACCTAAAGTGAATATAAAATTTAAACTCTCTGCAATTTTTCTTGTTAGAGTTTCGTTCATACAAGCGTTCGCATATTCACTAATTTTTTTTTTTTTTGCGCTCTGTTCGTTTTTTGTTTTGTTCTGTTACGTCATGTTGCTCGCTGAATATTTAGTATAGTGCTGTACGACGTGAAGGGATAACTTTTAATTGAAACATTTCTACGGTAAATTCATTTTAAGGGTACTTTTTGGAGGAGGAGTGGAGTTATAGTTTCCTCTAAAGTGCTATTTCAGTTCATTAACACAATTCTATCATCTAAGTAATTTTAATTTGAATTAAATATGTTATCAAATTTCCATGTTTAAAGGAAATCAGTTGACCGGAAGTGCGTTTTTACCGGAAGTACTTTTCAGTTTCTATTTTCTCTAAGACGGCTCCAACGATTTTCTTTAAACTAATTATAGGAACTATATATATAAAGTGCTACAACTTTCATTTGAAATATATCTCTTGGTAAATTCATTTAAGGGGGCTTTTGGTAGGAGTGGGGTTGTATTTTTCTCTAAAGTCTTATATTAGTTGATTATACAATTCTACCATTTAAATAAATAGATTACCAAAATTCCGAGTTTCAGAAAAATTAGTAAACCGGAAGTATCTTTATACTGAAAAATATTTTCTAGTTTTCATGATCTTCTCCATAAAAATACCGACGAATTTCATTAAATTTGATATACTAATTGTAAAATTTTGTCGAGACATTTACCGTGATAACCTGTTTCATTTTATTGACCGGTTTCGGGCGTTCGCCCATCTTCAGAGTGTGTAAACTGAATTTGTTCTGTGCAAGTCTCTGTTATCACACTGTCTGACCAAGCTCCTGGCAAGGATGGGGGCGAACGCCCGAAACCGGTCGATGCTCACAAAATGAGGCTATCTATCACGGAAAATGCTTCTGATGCTTTCTAGCTCTGCGGAACCAACCACCACAACAATTAAATTTGTCATTTACAGTTAGGTAAAGTGCGGTAAGAGAAAGTTGTGTAAGTGTTTCACACCAGATATTTTTTGAAGTAGGTATTATGATATTAATTATTTAAAGATTTAGAGTGTATAAATGGTTTTTTCAATACATGTCAAAAACATATGATACATACATATATATATATAGTAATAGGATAGGATGTAACGTTCTAATCCTGTGTTCTACTAGTTCGTTCAGTCTGTAATTCTATACACAGGACAGTATGGGAAGGATGGGGTAAGGCGATTACTGAACAACCCTTTAGAGACAGCAATGTTGTTATATGGCTAAAAATATAGCTTTAGTGAAGGGCCGCCGCACTACCACTTCTTAACTCATGTTAACTGTGAGCCCTTTTACTGCTAATACTCTTACATATTTAAATTTATCTTTCTCTTCTAAATTTTCTATAATGCATGAAACTTAATATTCATTTTAAACTTAATCTCGTGAGTTTTTTTTCTTCCTAGTTGGTAATAATTTTACCAATTATTAAAAAAGAACAATTCTCGGTCTTTCATGTTGTTATAGTACTGAGTTTCTTCACCCTCTCACGCTGTAAGAAAATGTTTTGCGATTTTGTCTGTTTTTGAAATAGAGTTTACCGGAAATACAATGATTTTTAGCGAATGATAGAAGAGTAAGGAGTTGTTTGTGTGTGTGTGTCTGTGTGTATGAGAGAGAGAGAGATAATAAGATATGTGTGCGAACAAATATCTCGAAAACAATATATAGCAGGAAGATCAAATCTGATGATATTCCGCTGATTGTTTTTTTTTTTCAGTTTTTCGTGATTTTCTCGAATACAGCTGCAATGATTTTCTTGAAGCTTCGTATACTTTTTTTACTTTTTTTTTGAGCAATGAACCTTTGGTTATTGTGTTCTGGGGTTGCATAATCTGTTCTCACACCTTACTCTTTGTACTAAAAAATGATTCCCGAATTTACAATAATCGTTGTTTTTCATTAATGGCTGATATTAGCGTTGGCACTATTTGGTCAGGATACAGTACCCAATATTCCACTACCCCTAAATCTTAAGCTTAAAGTCTAAAATATGTTATGTAATCTAAATACAAGTATAAACTATTTACATATAAATACAAATTTATTATTTCCACTAAATTTTTTCATAAACTTTAATATCTTTTAACAAATTTTATCATCCAGTTCAAGACAACCGGTTATTCCGTAAGTACGACATTATTGAATAAGTTTTTGAGTTAATTGAAATAAAAAAATATTAAACATCCCTATCATTTTTATTTGAAATGTTTTCTTGGATATATGATTTTAAAGGGTTCAGTGGAATCTGGATATCAGTTTTAAAATGTGAAGTGCGTTTTGTTCCAATATTGTTGGCCCTGTCTTGTAGACTATAATGTAATCACTTCAAGTACCATCTGTCTTGGGTAGATATACGTAATATCTCACGAACTCTACATAGATGTTGTTTGGGCGAGTAAGTAAAAGTGTGCATTTTTAAAAAAAATTTGTCCAGTTTTATACATGTATTAATTGACTTTAACAGCTGCACAAAGTTTTCAGCAACTAAATATGTTACGAGTTTTCAAATAGTGTTCAAGTGTCTTGATCTTAAAACTTACTTTAAAGAACTTGATTTAAGAAAATTTGTCAGCAATAAAATCAATCCAGGAGTACTGTAAGTGAAAGTCATTTGAGTGTTTCACACCACATTTTTATCTATTCTAGGAATAATATTCTAAGATAACTGTGATGTGATAGCGATAGCAAGAAAAAAGGAAGAGATAATTTTTAAATAAATCTAAAAATTACAACTAGTGGTTGAAAATTGGAAAAGGGTCCAGCCAGCCGCTACCTGCAGGTCATGAACCGCGGCAAACCCTTTTTGTATTTCTTTCAAAAAGGGTCAATATACAGTCAAGAGATAATACCTTACTGGCCTACATGGCCCACCATCTGTTAACAAAGCGTCGCCACCCTGGCCAAATCAGCCCTTGTTAACTACTGACCTCCCCTAGGATCAATATACCACAAGAGATGTCTTAGTGTTACACGTACTTACACATCAGCGTCGATGTGTGAGTGATGCAAATATAACACGTCGCCCCACCCACTGGAGGAGGGATTCAGTTCGATTCAGGCATCAAACGTCTACATCAGTTTTCAGATCAGAAGCACCATCTCACATCGCGAGCGCGTCCCTATTTAAGGTTTTAACACTTTACTAACTTCTTTAATATTTTATATTCATTTTATAATTCTTATAGTTATTTACAATTGTGCATCTTAGTTTTTCTATTTTATATCTCTTTAAATTATTTGTTAAAATATAGTATATTTTTTAAATCAGTAGAACGTATTTCGAATACCAACTCTTACCCTCTAATTAACAATCTCTTACTCTTACTTATCACTTGAACTTCCGGTATCAATAAAACGATACTAATACATAACTGAGATGGTCTTTATGTTCGAAACAAACTAAATTTATAAAAAAAATAATTTAAAAAAATGTGAAGATGGCTAACATAGTTAGATGTTTTAATTTTTAAGTTTTCTAATTGTTGATGAATCTGATAAAATAAGGGGCGGGACTTTTTAGTTAACCAAAAGGAGCAGTATATTGTGTCAACAAGGTTTGTTTAATAATTATCCAGCACGTCATGTTTCACATTTAGATAGAGCTAACGATTTCTTCTATGTAATTTTTTTTTTTTTTTAAATTTTGTTGTTTGTAAAGTCCAATTTAAATGCATGGGGCAAGAAACACGACCGATGGCTATGCAAATTAACGAGTGTTTCTTTATAATTACCAAAAAAAAATGTACAAAAAATATGCATATTTTACAGAGATGCTCATGGTTCTCGGGTTCTGGTAAATATGTAATTTTCTTAAATTGATCTAGTAGTTTAATTTTTGTAAGGGACAAAAAACACGCAGGCGTACATACACCATACAGACACTAATGTACTCCCACGTTCATGTAAACCCCTACACATCATTGTAAGTTTTTTTATCTTATTAATTATCTTATTTCTTTCGATTGATTAACAACGTCAATATCTTATATATTATAATATGCTTGTTTTTGTTATATTTGTTCATCATTTCTTCTGAAGATTATACCTTGTTTTCGGCAATTTGTGTGGACCCATCCATCCAATGGCAGGAGTTGTTTATGAATAAAGAGAATCCGCTCTGTTTCTGATTCTGTGCGTACAATGCTGCGGTTTATCGAAATTTTTTCTGTGTTAGCCTGCTTCATTTTACGATCATCAACCGGTTTCGGGCGCTTGCCCATTTTGAGTGTTTTAATAAACATGTGTATCACAAAACTGCCCATGGCAAGTCAAGGCAATTTTATAAGAACATAAAAAGAGGTCCCGAAAAAGACCTCTTAACCCCTGCCAAATTAATTTTCTTTTCAGATATATCTTACAACATCTGGCTCTTAAACCTTTCCTGAATGATAGCAATACCGTCCGCAAGAGTGGTTAGGTCTTCTTCTTCCTCTCTTTACAGAATCTGCGCTTGCTATCACAATCTTCGAGCTTCTTCAGTCAGTGCACTGTGAGGAAATCTGTCAGGATTTGAAGCCTATCTTTGCTCAAACTGATGCAATTCTCTTGACTTTTTCCGATTGTAATTGCCCATAGAATTCTTAGCTTGCTCAATCGTGGGAGACTAATCCATAACAATGCTCCTCCTTCAAGAAATTCCTCCTTGTTACTGAACTCTTCTCAAGATACTGCTTATTATACCACGAAAGGGTTCTGATTTCATGAAGAAGATTACTGCGCTTTTCTTGCTGTTGAGGGTCGTTCGTCTCATTAATTTCCACGTCACAACATGCCTTGGCTCCCTAGTTGGGATACTTTATTATTTCTTTCCAGCTCGTTAAGTTTGACTAAGCATTTTGAAATAATGACACGTGAGTGCTGTAATGACCAGCTGGGATGTCGGAAAGGATCACATCTCCTGTGATTCCGATACTTCCTGTCAAGCTTAAACTGGACTCATCTTCCAAATGCGTGAATTTTTTTTTATAAATCAGATATGATTCATATGAGTTCGTCTCATATTGAATTGTTTCTAATTTTGTTTTTGTTTTTTTCTAAACATTCTTATGAGTGTATCAAATCCTAACATCTATTGAGAAAAAAACTAATATTTAGTTGAAACTTTTTAAATCTAACAGCAAACTATAAATTCAGCACGATTATAACATTTCATTTCGCGATTAACTTTTCATTTCTGCTAATGGCTAGTCTCATACGAGTTTTTATTATCACAATAATAATAAAATAATTTTTTAACATTTTGTATCTTGTCAAGAAGAAGTACAATGAAGTTCTTGAAGTTAATTACTTAATTTACAACAATCCAGAAGTTCATTAATTTTTTTTCTTTATTGTTGAATATGTGGATGGGTTTCTTTATTGTTCGTGTATTCCAGTATATCCGAGAAATGCAATTTACTCTTTCTTAAGTTTTATTTTTTTTTTCTTTCATTTTCATTAAGAAATATGAACAGTAAAAGCTTTTATATAGTTTATTATAGTGGGCTTTAGTGTCTGTGTGTAAAGTGATGCCGGTGATTTTAAATTGAGCAATGGTAATCCACAAAAAAAAAAAAATTACCTAGTCAACCACCAATATCTGCTTAATGAATTTACTTCTTGATTAAAAAAAAAAAAGTTAGCAGTATCTGGTCAAAGTGGAGCACTCAAGGAATCTAGATATTGTTTTCAGTAAATTAAAATGGATTTTAAAGAGTAGTCATCAACATAGTGAGAACCCCGTATGGATAGCAAACAAGGATTTCTCTTTTCTCCATTACTCATAGTCGTGTATTTCTATATCTGTGTTATTAAAGAATTTAACTCCTCATTATATAATTAAAATGAGCAAATACATTAAAGTAAATGTTATGGATTACTGCCCAGTAGTATTCCACCAAAATGATTATTTTTTAGAATCTAATGGTGATAATTCCGTGCCAATGTTTGAAGAGTATGTTTAATCTATATTACATCACATATAACAGACAATATTCTAGAATTTAACTCATTTGGCCCATTTTTCGGTTTTGGGTTTTTGTATTAATGAATGTATTAATGATCATTCATTGAACTTAATTTCTTATACGGTGTTATTAAATAAATTTTCATCTTTAACATTTACTTAGCATGTGAATACCATTTGTAACAAATGTAAAGGATTAATAGTCCCACTTTTAAGTAGACATTCCATGCTGAGTACAAATAATGAAATCTTATTATACATTAGTTGTGGTGAGACCTGTCTTAACTTATGCCGCTGCAGCGTGGATATCCTTACATGTCCAACCAATATACTAAAACTTCAGAGAATCCAAAATAAGTTTCTGAGATTCACTACAGATTCTCCTAGGTAAACCCCGATTAGTTCCCTCCACGAACAGACTGGTTTACCATTCATTAAATATGTCATAAAACAAGCGACAGAAAGATTTTTCTTAAACTCAGAAATAAGTAACAATGATTTAATTAAAAATATAGGTGTGTATAATGTAAATATTCATTACACACATAAAAGAATTAAGTATATCTTAAGTAGCTAAGTTGTTATCTAAAATTCTCTTTTAATCTTATTTTTGTATTAGGTTTTTTGTTCGTCCTTTTCCTAATATTGGAATAGCCCTGCTTACCTTTTATTTTGAATCTCAGTTAGAGTATAGATCCTTTTCTGGCACTCTAATTTATTATGTAAATATGTATTGGACGTAAAATAAAGATTATTATTATTATTATTAAAAATATATATATATATGGGCATTTTTTTTGTGCTCTAGAGGAGTGTGCTAAATTTTTCGAAAATGAGTTTTCACCTGAAATACATGTTTTGAAGTCCCTTGAGAAGGAAAACAATGTTGTTAACAAGTGTGTGTGTGTGGGGGGGGGGATGTATGTATGTATGTATGTATGTGAACAGCAGGAAACTAACCACCGCATCTGAATCGAAAGTTCGGGCAAAATTCGAAGGAATAAGGAAGTTTAACTTTTCAGAATGTTTCTTTCGGTTTCCCGCGATTTTGTAGAAAATGGATCCAAGGGTTTAAAGTTCGTTTACGGTCTGTATACATTAATATCTATCACCATCTTTACGTTTCCATGGAAAATGGTTTTCTTTTATTATTTGGGAACTTCCGAGGGAATAGTACCATAAAGCTTTCCTCTAAAGTACTATTTCAATTCAATGTATGGTTTTATCAATTATATAATATTAATATACATTAGAAGTATTGGTAGAATTCCAATTTGAAGGGAATTAGTTAGTCAAATAGAAGTGCCACTTTGCAGATTAGGTTTTTGAGTTTCTTTTTGGAATTTTTTCGATAATGAGTAACGATTTCCATTAAACATGAATGCTAACTACATACACATAAACCTATCACTTTTATTTGTAACATTTCCCCCCCAAAAAATAAAATTTTTTTCTAGATAATTTTATGGAATTATTGCCGTTAAATTACCAATATGCGGAATTGGTTCAATGTAATTTGCGCCCTCTTCACTTCTCTACCTGCTTGGGTCTTTTAGGCTGGTACTACCCCCCCCCCACATCTACGTTGCAAAAAATGAAGAAAATGAGTAAAATTTGAAGATGAATTCAAAATTGTCATTTTATATATACATATAATTAATTGTGTTAACAGGAGTAAAAGAAAGTCTTGTCACACCAAATTTTTTTTCTTTTCATCAGGAATCACAGCAAAAAAAAAAATCTGGTGTGAAACACTCACACAACTTTCTCTTACTCCAGTTCTCCAAATTATAATTCACAAATTTTACCAACTTTAATGAAATTCGTCGAAAACTGAAAAAAACTGTCCAGTAATAGGCACTTCCGGTTTACTAATTTTCTTGAAGCTCGGAATTTTGGCAATCTATTTATTTCTGATTAATTTTGTTTGGATGATAGAATTGTATAATCAACTATGATAGCACTTCAGAGAAAAACATAACCTTGTTCTCCCCTAAAAGTGCCCTTAAATGAATTTTCCCAGAGAAATGTTTTAAATAAAAGTTGTAGATCTTTGTATGTTTAGTTTATATATGATGTTTTAAGAAAATTGTCGGAGACATTTTTTGAGAAAATCGCGAAAATATGAAAAAAAAAAATCATTTAGTAAAGTGGTAATGTAAACGCACTTCCGGTTATCCGATTTTTTGGTAACTCGGAATTACAACAACATATTCAATTCTAATTAACATTATTTAGATGATAGAATTGTTTAATAAACTGAAATTTAATTTGAATTTCCAAATTTATCCTTAAATGAATTTTCCCAGAGAAACATTACAAATAAAAGTTGTAGCTCTTTGTGTGTGTAGTTGATATACCAAGTTTGAAGAAAATCGTCGGACCCACTTTTGAGAAAAACGCAAACAAGTAAAAAAAAACAAACAAGTAAAGTGGTACTTCCGGTTGAGGAATTTGGACAGATGATCCACTGTTAAATGCCATGGTGATACCTAAATGAAATATCAAGTTTCAATTTCTCCGGTTTTTCGTTTTTGAACTATGCTGTTCACACACACACACACACACACACACACACACTCACAGACCATTGGCTAAAAAACACTTTTTTGGACTCGGGGGACCTCAAAACGGATATTTCCGGTGAAAACTCGATATCAAAAATTTGACACGATTACAATACTTTCTCTTACGAAGGAGGTCGCAAAAATAGTAAGATAATAGTTGTAAGAGGGAAGGGAATAGCTAGGTGGTTGAGGCTCCTAGGAAGAAAAAGTCTAAGGCCGGCATAGGTGGAATCGAACCCGGGTCTTCCGCGTGGGATTCTAGTACGCTAACCACCTAGCTATTCCCTTCCCTCTTACAACTATTATCTTACTATTTTTGCGACCTCCTTCGCCAGCCTCCATTTTCATCTTGACTACTTCGTCGATATTTTCATTTTAAGATGTGACGTGTAGTTGAAAAATCAAACATATTAAGTAATAGATTAGTGATAAATTAGTTGTTTGAGTGGAAAAAATCAAAAGGAAATATTATGTGAAGTGCTGAATGGTATCTTTTTTAATGTCCTTTTGCATTACCAGATTACTTTTCATTTAAAAAACAGTTTCTGTTTTTTAATTTAATTTTTAAAATGGGTTTATACGGCGATAAACTGTCCAGATCACCTTGGTTTGAACATTCTGCTCCTTACGTCAGCTCGCCCTCCATTCCAAACACTAATATTTGCTCGCAAACATCTTGCTATAAAAAGCTTTTTGCTCTGGTTTTTCCGATCTGATAAGAGCTGTTTTCCACTATGGAGACGAAGATGTCAAAGTATTTTCCTTTTGTTACAGTTGGAAGTAAGTTCTGCTTACACGACTGCAAGATCAAGTACTCATTTTTGTTCGACAAATTTTCCTCTCGTCGGGTTCAGTGCAAAAGAATGTTTCAGGTAGCAATTCCTATTCAGGATGTCTGTTTCAATCTTATTATTAGCGATAGAATTGATTCCAAATATGAGACCCTCCCTCAACGGAATTTCCAAATATAAATGCCCAGATCTTTTCTTTAGATCACCAGCTGCTTGGTTTCTACACTTTCACCTGTAATCAAATTTGACTGCACTTTGTTTCAGTTTATTTTCAATTTCTTCTTGTGATGAAGATCACGTTACATCTTCAGAAAATAAATTTTTGATCACTCATTTTAAAAAGTTAATTCATAATTTATAAAACTCTTCTTAGAATATTTAAGATATGAAGTTGGAGGCAAGTCTGATCACATTTCAGATTAGTAAAAGGTTAACTTTTATATTTATTTAAATGAAAATGTAAATATAAACAGTAGAAATGATTTGAGGTATAAATTGAGATTTTAATTAAGAAGCTCATTCCGGTAGCAACAGTTGGTGTTGTGTTGTTTGCGTGTGACAAGTAGAAGAACAAGTTACTGTCGCCTAGAGGGTACGACGATTTGGTAGTTCTGTAAGTTTTAAGACAACCACTGTTATGATTTGTCATTGAATAAGGTGTGTCTACCTGAGTGAGAGAGAATAAATGAGAAAAAAAGAGATGATGATGGAAATATCAGTTTGGGATATCAGTCATGGCTGGCGGGATAGGAATGGTAGGGAGGTAACGACAGGCCAAATAATAAGCCAATTAACAGTCGGCCCCGAAGCGGCAGCCCGCTTCCTAACTCCTCTTGTTAATACCTGCCTCAAAAAAAACAAAAAAAAACACACACACACACACACACCACAAACTATATTTCTTTTTTAATTATCTATCTAACATATCCATCTACTATCATGCCTGCTCTTGCCTTGTTTATAATTTACCTTTAGGAACTTGCAAATATTTTAAACTGAACTCTTTTTCAGTAGCTCTACCTGTCTCAGGTCTATGTACAATTATTGATTGGCTTTTTATTTTATAGAAATCCTTCTTTTCCATATTCAGTTCAAATCATTTGTATTTTTTGAAAATAGCAGTTCAATTTTAGTTCTACGGAAGTCTTTGAATACATTATACATATCTGTTGCAAGATCAGATCATTTTCCTAGACAATTACAAAAACGGATGTGTCCCATTTAATTTGTTTTTTTTTTTACTTAGTTCGATTTTATAGCAAAAATAAATATACAAATTTTATAGGTGATAACAAATCTATTTCTGTTATGTTCATGTTTGGACATCTGCATATGATGGACGAAGACCAAGCCCAAGCCCTCAATGAAGGAATATTTACCAGTTTTGAATCAATGAAGACGAGAATTGATAACTCGTGTTTATAAGATGTAACTTGAAAGTGCAAAAAGATGGTTTTTAATATTTTAAAATGTGATCCCGTTTTTTTTTCTTCCACTGTATCTCACTGTGGGGAATCTTTATCTTTACCAGATCCCTGTGTAGTGCTATATTTTCGTATATCGTTTTGATGCAAGAGGACAATTTGAGAAAAACCACATGTTGTTGGTTTTCTGAAACTATGAAGGAGTAATTCGTCATAATCATTCCGGATGAGGCTTCCCATGACTTCCGACCTTACTGCAAACAGTTAGATAGAATATACTCAAAAATGGCCCAGCATATTTCTATCAGTCGCAAACAGATTTTGTTCCAACAAGATAACGCTTTACAGAATACGATTTTGAGTTAGTTCTTGGATTATTCGAATATTGTTATCTGTAACGATTTTCTTTAAACTACTGGGTATTGTATAACTGAATCTGGTATTCTAACAGCAGAGATAAAACCTATCACTTTTATTTGAAACATTTTTTAAAAAAAGAAAGAAGATAATTGTGCGGAATTCGTGGTGTTCAAATTTCAAATGTTACAGACAGTCGTGTGATTGTTTCGTACCAGAGATTTCTTAATGCTTTCCTAGATTTAAATCCATTTTTAGGTTATTCTAAAAGATTAATTATCTCAATTCATTCTTCTAATAGGAGTACTTTAACATATAGTTTCTACTTTGGTGGTATACAACTACCTTCAACCACTTCATATTCTCAGAAGTTAGATAGTGGTCATCAATTATCTAAACCATGAGCATTCTGTACTCATAATAAAGGTATATATGTGAACAAAGATGTTCTATATTTTAATTATATGAAAATTCCATAGCTGTCTGCGTATATAAACATAAATTAACTCTATTTCTTATTGTAAACAATTTTGGTCAGTATAATGATGGGTTATCACTAGGCATTTTTCCTTTATTACCTGACCGGAAGTGTCTATTTAAATGGTTTAAATAGAAAAAGGAAATGCCCCATAATATCGCCTTTTTTTTCTCTTTTCTTCCTTTCTCTGAAAAAAAAAAAATTTAAGTTTTTTATGTAAAATTGGTTATATTTTGACGTTTTTAGTAATGTGAAAGGAAGAAGTCTAGAGGCTAACTTTGGTCTATCATATTGTATAATTAACATAGTCATTAATTAGAATTACAGTAATTAAATAGATAGTGTTTGTGTGTGTACGTTGTTAGACATTAAGGTGGGTGGTAGATAACAGTTTAAAAGTGGCTAGTTATAGACCCACTTGCTCCTATCTTGTAGTCTTTTCTAATGCATAGTTATGAGGAGGTGTTAATGAATAACTAAAGTCGCTTGTCATCTTCTAAACTTTTATACTGTAGCCTCCCTCAACATACAATTAAATAGTCAATAACGCAAATAGGATTTAAGGTGGTAACACCATGCAACTACAATTAAATATAAAAAATTAAAATTAAATTAAAAAAAAAAAGTTCTCGTGAGATCTTTTGTAAAATATAATAATTGATTTTAAATTATGCTAAAAATAATATATTGTATAACAAAAAATAATAATTACTAATAATGAATAGCAATTATAAAGAAATTAGTTTCTGCCAGCAATGTTCGTGCTAAGTAAACAATATAATTGATTTACAAACTGGATGGATGGTTCAATAAAGGAACAGATGGTTGCTTTATCTGTTTGTTAGCCAGTATTCTTTTAACTACAGAAAATTTTTTCATTGCTAAAAGAAATTTATGAATCACCTTTTTATCTATTCGTGGCAAGTCGATGTACGAGAAATCTCTTAATCAAATTTGTAACTGATTAGAGAGCTTTGAATTTGATTGGTTATGGATGAATTTATGAATAGAGTTTATACTTAATTAGAGGAAGTGGTTTGAAGGAAGTTGTGAACACATGTCTACTTCCTCTGACTCCCTTAAGCGGAATATTACGCCCCCTCTAGACAGATTTCAGTCTTTTCGTCCTCATACCCAGACATTGTGTCCTTCAAAGTCTACATCTTTTAATATTTAAATTTAAATTTCATGTTTTTTCTCTAAAAATTACCACCGCTTTTACTACTAGACGCCTTTTACGCGCAAAATTTTTACTCCTTAAGCGATTCCCTCTATTGATCAGGGTGCCTCTGCATTTATGTATAAAAATAGAATATTCATTGAAATATATTTTTGTCGTCTCATAAATCTAGTAATTTTTTTTTAAGAAAAAATATTTTCGTGTGTTTGTGTGCTTGTCTGTGTATGCGAGCAAATTAACTATATGGATATTGTATGGGTGGAACATAAGGGATTAGAATACGAAGATCGGAGACAAAATCTTTTCAGCATGTGGCTGAGAATTTGCTCCAACATTTTCTTGAAATTACTACATTTCCTATAAATATAAATACCAAGCAACTTTTACTATTCTTAAAATTTGTTTCATGAAAATAAATTTACCAAAATGTTTTGATTTTTACTTTTTCACAAAAAACTTATTCACTACATTAGCCACCATAAATTATAGGGTTTTAGATGTATTGTATAGAAGATTGGTTCTAAAACTTCTTGGAGTTGAGGCTCAAATAGTGCTACTCCTTCACTCAGAGCCCCTGAAAATACTGCTTTTATCTGATAACATTAAATCCTTGTAAGATTGATTTTTTAATACTGTTTGATAAAAATTGAGAGGAAAAACATTGTAAAAAATGAGACGAAAAAAAAGTGATTATTATTTTTATTGTTATTATAAATACTTATTTTTTTAAAACTTCTTGCCCGAGAAGGTCTACAATTGTGTATTGCTTATTTGGCTTAGCGTCTAGCGTGTGTCATGAAAAGGATGTGGAAATATAAAATTTGAATATCAATTGATTTTCTAAATTTTATTGATTACCAAAGTATATTGTTAGAATAGAAATTTTATCGTACGATATTTGTTCGGTTAATAATTTTTATCTATTTCTCTTTTAATTTATAGAAATTAAAAATTGTTATTTTAGATACTGCTGCAGCTACTTTCTTTAAACTGGGGGACTGTAGGCGTCCGATTTTTATGAGTCACTGGAAATGAGATAGTTCATATTTTTGTCTTCCAGAGCGAGTTCTTCATTTATTTTGTTTTGTATACAATCAGCATGACGAGGAAGAAATCTTTTCTTAAATAGTTTAAATACCATTAGATATTGACACTTAGTTAACTGTAAGCCATATATACAAATTATATATATATATATCTTGTTTTTAACTCATGGCGCGTCAACATTTAAGGTCTTCGGCGCCCGGAGCCTTCTTAGTGCACTGCCGACCTCTGGACAGTGTTCTCTCGTTACAGACAACACTGTCCATCACCTGACAGTGAGCTGTAGAGCTCCTAGGAAGAAAAAAATCTAAGGACCGCACAGCTGAATCGAACCCGGAACCTCCGCTTGGGAGTCCAGTACGCTAACCACTGAGCTAATCTCTCTACGCCTGCAACAATCGCGACCTAATATATAATCCATTTAGTTCAGTTGGTTTAGTCCAGTAGATATGTACAATAAGTATATGGGTGAGAGTGTGATGGTGAGCATTAGTTTGCCTGATAAGTATGCCAAGCCCAAATAGTTTTGTAGGTCAATCTCTGCATACCCTACTGTATTATGTAGTATGTTTTTTTTTTTTAATTTTAAGGTGCGTCAACATCTATGGTCATTGGCACCCGGAGCGTTCTCAGTGCCCTGCCAGCTGTCGGATAGTGTTCTCTCGATATAGACAACACTGCTCATCACCAATCAGTGAGCTGTAGAGGCTCCTAGAAAGAGAATATCTAGGGCAGCACTGCTAGCTTCGAACCTAGGATTCAGTGTAGTTAATCTAGCATGCTACCTCTAAGATAATCCCTTCCCTCAGTAAGTGTTATTAGGCTGGGGACATCTCTCAGGGACATTAAGATCCCTGGCTAGTCCACGTCCTCCTTCGGAAACTTGTCCAGTGGAAAATATAATTGATAACAGAACTTTATTGATTCTTCAAAGATCGCCTGCATTTTATAAGATCCTTTGTATCGAGTTAGTTATGAACTACCGTTATTTTTAAAGTTGTTTTCAGAATCCATTTTCTAGACTTTGGAACGTTCTGAACATAAAAGGCGCTGGCTTGCACACTAACTTCCAAAACACAATGGTGTAATGCTCGAACTTACTTTCATTTCTGCCTAGTCCTAATCTGTTTTTTAGAAAGAGCATATTTAATAATGAATATCCCTAAATTTTGATATCAACACTTAACTAATTCAGAACAAAATAAACTCTTCTTCCGAACATTTTTGTTTAACGTGGGGATTCCATTTTGCCCATTACAAAACGGTTTTTCCTTGGATATTTTTTGTTTTAGTTTTATGTCACTTGGTGATAGTAAAGTAGCCAGAATGGAATATGTTGAAGTGACTGGGTGGTCATCAACCAGGAACACACTAACACATATATGTTGTCTAATGTAAGTAGCGTTCTTGGAAGAGTGCTCTGTAAACTGTACACTACAACTAAAGGAAACTACCTAAGCTTGTCTCAAGGACCATCTTGTCTCTTTCATAGTACTACTACCAGCCTCTCTATAATTATATCCCTAATCCCATTTACATATTATATACTAATATTAGCTCCCGCTCAAAACTCCTTATATTATGAAATATACCTTCGTCAGCCATGTCAACATTTTTTTTGAATTTTTTTTTTTTTTAATATTCTTGTCATGATGGTAAATACTTCTTTAGGTGGTTGCTGTTAACTTGGGACAATAAATAAAGGCTTGTTGATACGTGAATAACTATCTCAACTAATATTATTATATCATTTTTAAAAAATGATTAATTTTTTTTTTACAACCGATAAAATTCATTATTTATTTATTTGCATTTGTTAAATTTTATATAAAAAATTTAAATTTGGGACCTCAAGGACCTTCTTAGCGTAGTTGTTTAGGTCAATATTAGTTTAATAATTATTTTTTAAATATCACATTGAAGGAAATGATAAGGATATAATGATGATAAATATTAATTAATTATTTAAATAGAGATTATTCTCATCTCAAAATTGATCAGATTATGAATTGTCAGTGATAATTCCTTTGTAAATGTGATGAGACCAGTAGGTTCAACTTTACTGGCAGATCGTGGTAATATTATTTTTTATCTTGTAAACCAGGGGCAGTATCATAAAGCGATCTTTGTTTTAATTAATTCATCAAGAATCAAGCCAATATTGCTCATTAGTTGTATTACACATGCATATAAATCAAACTTATAATATTTCATATCAAACAAAAATCTAGTAATGTTAAGACCAGTGCTTTAAAAAACACACTTTTAAATAAACAGCGGTGAACAAATTTCAAAAATTAAAATTTCATAATTAATGGGGTGACTAATTATTCGAATGATCAAATTAATGCCTTTCCGAAATGTATTAAAATGGTAATAAAAAAAAAAGAAAGTATTCCCAAGAATCAGAAATCTCTAGGGGATTTATTCAATAAATTAAAAGTTTTATGCAACCTTTTAATGACTGGAAATATATCGTATATCAAACTCAAAATAGTTTTCGAAGAGATTGAGATGGAGAGATAGTATCTTATGGTATTGATGTGGATTAATTTAAGGTTTAATCAAATAAAACAAGATTATACATGGCGGACCCAACCACACACATATTCAGCGCCTACGTGCTGTCCTAGTGGAATCGAAAATAAATTGTCTAGGAATTATATCTACTTTTTATAACAAATTAAATCATTACATAAGTAATATTTGTTATCAATCAATATTTATTAGGAATCTTACTTTCGTCTAAAAGTTACCAATTTATCATCGAAAAATTTTGATTCTTTATGCAAGGAAATTTTGTTTCTTTATGGAAGTGAATGATTGAAATTTATTTCTTATTCCAATTGTATTTTTTTTAAAAAAAAGATCATCTCTACTCATTCTGAACATTTAAAAAATGAGAAAAAAGTATAAATTACAAAATATCTTAAAATCCTTGCTTTTTATTAAAGTTATTATTTGTATTAAAAATTGCTTTTTATTTTTTAAATATCTCGTATATTTTCTATTTTTTAACCTTTCCTCCCTCCCGCCATTATGCATAAATCTACAGATATAGTTTTAAGTTTTAATCATATTTTATAATCTGAACTTGTACTAACTCACTATTATCAAACAATGTTTGGTCCAAATAAATAAATCAATCAAATCAACCATTATTTTTACCTTCTCTTACTCCTAAGAAAAAGGAAGTATTATAACGAGTTTTCTCTACAAATATCCGTTTTGAGGTCCCCTGAGTCCAAAAAAGTGATTTTTAACAAATTGTGTGTGTGTGTGTGTGTGTGTGTGTGTGTCTGAGTATGTGTGTGTGTATTCATATGTATGTGTATGTGAACAGCATAGCTCAAAAACGAAGAATTGCAGAAAGTTCAAACTTGATATTTCGTTTAGGTATCATCATGCGATCTGACAGTAAGTTATGTGTCAAAATTCCTCAATCGGAAGTACCACTTTACTGAATGTTTTTTTTTCTTCACTTTTTGGCGATTTCTTGAAACGGCTCGAAACCTTTTGATTTTTTTTTTTAATCTCATTACATCAACTACATATACAAAGATCTACAATTTTTATTTGAAACATTTCTCCTGGTAGTCATTTAAGGGGGCTTTTGGGAGAGGGGAGGAGTGTGTTATATGATTATACAATTCTACCATTCAAACAAAATTAATTAGAAATAAATAGATGGCCAAAATTCCTAGTTTTAAGAAAATTAGTAAACCGGAAGTACGCTTTTACTTAACAGTTTTTTCAGTTTTCGACGAATTTTATTAAATTTGGTACTTACTAACTATAAAATTTGTCAATTACAGTTATGGAAACTGAAATAAGAGAAAGTTGTGTGAGTGTTTCGAATCAGATTTTTTTTTTTAATGTTTTAATGTCGTGTCCCACGAACCCAATGGTTTTGCAATTGACCCAATGGAAAAAATTGACCCAATGATGCTGCAACCAGCATCACGTCCAAAATTTTCAAGTCTTAAAACGTTGAATTTTTTACTTGTCCCTTTTTCCAATATGGTTTGTTTAATATGAAGTAGGGTTAAGCTAGGAGAGATGACGCACATTTCAAAGTTACGCCCTGTATCAAAATATAGGAGATATATTAAAGAGGTAATGCTTTTAAAACATATGTCAACCACTATTATCTACAAAAAAAATGTTATTTTTCAAAATAAAGACATTCTCATTTATTCCAGAAACAAAATACAAATACACTACATTTGGCTGTCTCTCCTACTATGGTAGGATAGATGACGCACCATAGTAGGAGACCTTTCCTTTGTGAAGGTAACATGGTTGATCGACATGAAACTTGGTAAACCCTATGTCTACGAGTACACCTTTAACGATAGCAGGAAATCTTTCATTTCAATTGCAATTAATATAGTATATATAAAAAAAAAAAAATACTAAGCGTTATGAAAATTCAGGTATTCACCAGATATAGCTGATGCGTATAAATTTTCGTAGAACCCAGAAGAACACACAAAATAACTGAAGAATTTTGCAATACGTTCGATTCTGATCTCTCCACTTCTCGACTAACTTCCATGACGCCACGTGGTGGCAAACAAGAGAAGTAAAGCCTGCGTCTTCTCTCCTACCCCCCGTCATCTCTCCTAGCTTTACCGTATGTTTAATGTACAAGTTGGTTGCTCTATATCTATGTTTAATAATAGCACTAATCTTATTAAACAGGTGCTGGAGGAATTTACCAAGCGACAATCTGCATAATTATATGTAGAGTGAGATACAAAGAATTCTTTTATGGAATCCATAACTTTTAAATTAACAAGTGACATAACCTCTGCTGGATGACAGGTAGTTTAACAATATTGGCTATAGTCCAATCATACAGTATTATAGAAATAAAGTAAAAGAAATCAGTTGTGTTTGTAATGAAATCAAGACATTATGTATCTCTCCTAGATAATGGATTCCAAGTTATTTTATTGTGAACTACCTACGGCCAGCATTTGCAATTCTTGTGTACGTTTTCATTTATAATCCAAGGGAGTGTTGTACTAGTATAAATCTCTTATTTAAAACACTCCAAGTTGTTGTTGTTGTTGAACAAGGATGGTCCCCAAGACATGTTGGTTAGTACATAACAAAGTTGCCTTAAAGCTTCTAGTTTATTCTTCTTTGTTCCTGAAGCAAGTGTTCTGGCTTGAATGTCTGTTTCAGACTGTTCTTGTTTGAAAACAGAAGGCAGTCTGTGTAAAGAATGCCCTCTCTAACGAGAGATTTTCTCTTACAAAACAGTTGGCCAAATGGCATTGTTATTATCCTAACGGATTCTTTTGGCTTTGTCTCTTTAACAGCAATGACCTTAAATTATAGTATCTGACTCTAAAATACATTTATTTTTGCAAAAATTATTTCATTTAAAATATTTTTCAAAACTATTTATTTTTGCATTTCTTCTTCCACTACACTACCTTTAGATTTTCTTCTCCTTTACCCAGTAATAGCATGGAGACCAGCAGTGCAATTGAATTCAGGGAAATTGGTTACTTTCCAAATCCTTTTAAAACCTAATCTTGATCCATTTTGGAATATATAGTAAAATAAAAAATACAACTTTGTAAAAAAACAAGAAGAATCAAGTATACATTTATTTCGTAAGGCACCATTATTACATTTATCAACATATTCTCTATAATATAATTAAAATATTTTTTCTGTAATTTTCAATGAAATATTAATCAACAAACTAAAATTGTAATATTGCAAATTATAGCCATTTCTATACATGTAGTTTTATATTTTTATGGTACTTATCAATTATTTATTCCTCATGTTAATTTTACAATGTTTGAGTTATATTTTTCGCCTTTGAAACATGCTATGGGCTAATTGATCATTAAAGGAAGCAAAGTGAAATTAGAAATAACAATTTACTTTGTTTGACATTTTGAGATTAACAGCACCACACCAGTTTCAATTATAACTAGTTTAATTACTAACCTTCAAAGTTAATTTTCAATTAATTCTAATTAAATACTTTCAACTTCTTTTAGATTTTGATTATATTATGATGTTCCATTATGTTTGTTGTTAATTAATCTACAAATAAGTTTTCTTCATTAATTCGGAATACTTTAGATTTTCTGAAATATTAATTCGGATTATTGTGTAGATTGTTTTATTGTATAGATTAATATACAGGGTGTCCCAAGGTATGTAGATAACGACTTTTTCTTGGGAACTAAGATAGCTAGAAAAAAAAAACTAAACCCGTAGTTTTTTTGTTAGAAATCCAAATTTAATTAGCAAATTTGTTTTGGTGCTTCCAGAAGCGAGATACAAGCACCAACTTCATTTTTTCAAATGGGGAGGTGTGATTTTTATTTAAGAAATAGATTCCTCTATTTTTTGTAAGAAAAATTTACTTGAACGGTTTTTTTTCTGGAGTGATATTGTTCTGAATGAAAACATGATATAAGAAATTTCAAAATGATATTATAACGTTTTGATTGAATAAGAAGAAAGTACTATTTTATTATAAATTTCACTCCTCATTAATTACAGATCTTGCTCGAACTGGCCTCCCACCATTAGAGATGTATTGCTTTGGTCGTAAGGTACAATTGGCAGGAAAAAGCATGTGTATGCATCTCTAATGGTGGGAGGCCAGTTCGAGCAAGATCTGTAATTAATGAGGAGTAAAATTTATAATAAAATAGTACTTTTCTTCTTATTCAATCAAAAAACCGTTATAATATCATTTTGAAATTTCTTATAGAATCATGTTTTCATTCATAACTTGTAAAATATCGCTCAAAGAAAAAACCGTTCAAGTAAATTTTTCTTACAACAAATAGAGGAATCTATTTCTTAAATAAAACACACACCTCCCCATTTGAAAAAATGAAGTTGGTGCCTTATCTCGCTTCTCGAAGCACCAAAACAAATTTGCAAATTAAATTTAGATTTCTACTAAAAAACTACGGGGACACGTATTTTTTAGTTTTTTCTAGCTATCTTAGTTTCCGAGAAAAAGTCGTTATCCATATATATATCTTGGGTATAATAAAAAAGTTTATCGAAATTGTTTTAATGTTGATTTCATTTTAAATATTCTTAGAAATAGAATTCGCAGGAAAATATCAAGATATGATTTTTAATGAAAGGTATGATAGGCTGGTTCCGATTTTTAATGAAAGGTGTCATAGGCTGGTTCCTGGCGTTCTCCTATAATCAGTATATCTTGATAAGCATTGAGTTTGTGATTCTCAACTCATTCTTCCTCTAAGCAATCCTTAATCCTCTTTCTTAATCGACTAATCCCCAAGAGGCGAGCGCGAAGAAACATCTTCGAGGAAGAGTCAAAATAAGAACAAATCTTCCAGGCTACCTAAACCTTTGCTTTAAAGATGTTGATCTAGGTGCAGTGACTATTTTAGGGAGACCAAACCCAACTAAACTTATGAAAACAATTCTAGTGAAAAATGTTAAGAGGCGTGCTAATAACCTAGAAGTTTGTATGCTCAAAAGAACTTCACATATCCAAGCCGGTTTTCTTAAATTAAATAAACACACATAATTATGATAAAAAATACTCAGTCTTTATTTGATGGACGGTACACTGTTATGATAACTACTATTTCTTGCTGAGCCCTGGAATATTCCAAGAATTTTTTGCTAATTAATACCCGTCAGAATCGAGCAGACTCACCTACATGGACATAAACGTTTCCGACTTCTTTCTGAGCTAATCTCAAGCTGCATAAATTTTGAATATGCGGATGGGTCCGCAATGCTGGATAATATCTGGTACTTTCCGCCATAGCATGCATATTAATTTTGTTCTTGACCGGTTTCAAATTTTCATCCATCGTCAGAGCAAATTCACCAAGTTCGTATGGGGAGTTTACTTAACGTAATGTTTCTGTTACACTCAGCGTTTTACAAAGTGAGTGTAACAGAGAAACATTACGTTGAAGTGAACTCTCTACACGAACTTAGTGAATTTGCTCTGGCGATGGATGAAAATATGAAGCGGTCAGGAACAAAATGGATATGCATGCTACGACGGATTAAATAGCAGATCTAATAGTATTTGTTGACCGTTGATGAATTATGTTATGAAGAATTTTGGTGAGGATTGTTTACGTTTTTCAAGAACTTTTCCAAATGTTGTAATAAGTAAACTTATTGGTCGGTAAGAAGAAGAAAGATGCACAGGTTTCCCTGGCTTCGGGATCATCCGTATCACTGAATATTTCCACTATAATGGAAAGTATGTAGTTACGGGGAAGTGAGTTATATACGTAGGTGAGATAGATCTCTCATGCGTAGGTTATGATAGTTATATAGTTATATACGTAGGTGAGTAAGGCTCTCTCAGCTTTACTAGGAAGGTGTAGAAGAATTTTAGAAGTAATGAGGTCATAGCCAGAACATTTTCTAGAAGGTAGAGACTTGATGATATATATTTAATGTCTGATGGAGTAAAAGCTGGAGGTAATGAGAGTGAAAGAGGTACGTTCAAATCAGATTCTGAATAATTATACCAACGTTTCGACACAGATTCCTGTCTTTATCAAGGCTTTATTATATAGATAGTCGTGAAGATGTGGAGAAAGAATTTTTTAAACATATACGTACATCATACACAAACATGTCGTACATCGCAGAAACATTAAAAAAAAAAGAAGAAAATTAAAATTTACTAATTTCTTGACTTAAATCATCAAGTAACTGCATTAATTGTTTAAAAATTATACAATAAACATAATTGAATGTTTCTTTCTTTCTTGATCGATCCTCACCAAATTTCTTCATAACATTTATTCTTAAGCCCAACGTTTTCTCATGTCATATTAAATAACATTACATGGTGATAGTTCTGTCAATCGTGAAGTGACAAAAATACCCAATGTGACATTCATGGCCAGAGATTGCTCCACATAAGCGCATCTATCATATTACCCTCAGGTCCCAATCTAAACTGCAATTTCTTTCCTTTGATTTCCAAAAATTCAGCTTTATCAATGAATAAAAATATTGTTATTGGAGTTATTTGCGGTCCTTAAATTCATGGAATTTCTAATTCGAAAATCAGAACGAATACTTTCTCTCCTAAAGTTCAAGTGCAATTACAAGGGAACAAAGGGTCCAAGGTAATCTAGTGCAAATGCTGATGTAGAAATTATAATGTATTAAACAATTAAAACTATTAAATAAATACAATTTCATAAAAATTAATTAAAATTGATTATTCATCATTATAATGTTAATGCAATCCAATAAAACAACATTAACAGCTGAGTTTAGATCGGATATAACTACAGACTGGCTGTGGAATGAAATGGAACAATCTAATAAACATTGCAAATATTTCGACAAATATTCTAACTATATAAGCAAGGTATGTGAAACATGCATGTATACGTATAGTAGATATGGGAAATGCATGTTGAATGCCATATAACTTACATTGCTTTAGCAATTTCTGGGTCGGTTCAGTTCGCCAATATGAGGTGTACCTAAATGGTATTCTTCCAACAAGTGAATTTTGTACAGCTTTGTGGAAATACTTAAATAAATTTTATGTATTCATTCAATTTGTAATTCTAATTATTGAAGTATCATAAGATATATTAATATTTCAGTAAATTTAAAATTAATGTTTAATTTATTTATGATAAAATATAGAAGAAGTCGCTTTTTTTCACTATCTGAAATGTCATTTTCAGTTCTGCAACACCTTGTTTAACAGAGTACCTAATGATAAAATTTTTGGGTTAATAAACAGTAGCTGTGAGGATATTTGTCTTTTAGACAAAGCTTGAAACGCGAGATAAGATATGATGATAAGCAAGCCCTTTAGTTTCCACTAGTTAGGGTAGATCAAGGCTTGAAAATGTTCAGAAAGCATTAGATGATGTTGCTTCCGTTCAAAGGAGCTTGCGATTTTACCTGATAGATGTTACATTAGATTGGGGAGGACCACGCCTCTTTCCACTGCGACCTTCAATTGAAAGGTCTATTGTGGATCCCCTGGGTTTTATAGCACATCCCTCAGCTTCGCCCTCTTAATCAAGCCTAGCAAAGCTGAAAGTGGCTCCGTCACGAAGCTCTTAGCTTTGGGATTGCTAGTCGGCTAGTGAGGGTTAGAATGACATCTGAGGAAGCTAAAATGGGTGGTCAAATATGATGGACAAGTAGCCTAGAAGTAATTTTGAAATAATTCTTTTAGGACATTCATAAATTTTGAAATAACTCTGTCTTTAAATCAATGTTTGAATTTATGCCAACCATTTAACATCTATTTCTTATAAATAAATAATGCAGACGATACAGCTAATGCAAATCATTGATTATGGAATTGAGGGAGGATTAACATTTGCGCTATCGCTTTAAGTACTGGCCACAGATTTGGTTCTTGAAAATATCCACCATTCCTTGACATTCCTACATGTATGTACATACTGATATAGTTAATGACAGTTATTTCCAAAAAACTATAATTTTTGTTTCTTTGTATTTTTTGTTTATTTTTCCAAATTAGTGTACGCAAATTAACGCTGCACATTTTATGTAACCATACTTAACTTTTCACCAATGCTATTTCTTAATTTAAACGATTAACATTTTTTAATTAAAAAGAGTAATAATATTTAGGTAGGTAATTTTTTCCTCTTAATTACTTCATTTAGGATTCACTTAGGATCAGTGAAGGGGAAATTTTAAGCCATTTTAAGCCTAATTTAGCCATTTTTAACTTTGCCTAATTTTTCCTATTCTTTTTTTACTCAGGCATGCTAGCATATATAATTTACTATTAATTACTTCCAATCCAAGACTCAAATAACAAACCGATACCCTAATAACCCTCAAATTGGCGGTCAACGCCTCTAACCATTAATCTACCGTGGTGCCTTATAACTAATGTTTCTACATGATCTACTAGCTTGATCCAGTCTTTTAGAACCTTCAAGTACTAATTTGGAGGAGAGATACAAGAAGTAGTTTAGTGTCTTCAATGCTGTAATAGGATCCGAAGAGAGGGATCTAAAGCAGAGATACACAAAATTGAAAATCTCACTCGCTACTTAGACCAGACTAGACTGGGAGACTCTGTATATATACAGCTGCGCTGGACAGTCTTTAGAACAGTTTATACAGCAGTTACAACGCATCAGCAACCAACTACTACCCTTCTCTTTACTCAGTCTAAATCTCCTGGCAGTTTTGTTAATTATACAGTGTTCAGCATTCATTCTTGCTTATTTCTCAAAAACCCTTCCTCACTAATTTGTCTCATCTAAATCCTATTAAAAATGCTGTTAGATTATCCTAGACGTGAAGAGTTCTTTTAAATTATGTTCCATACCCGTCCTTCCATAACCATCACTTTATATCAGTGAACATATCACACCAGACGTTCCAGCGCTAACCAATAGGTTAACTTAATATTGTAAAAATGATTGAAATCATGTCTTTTAATATATTGTTAATAGAAAAATCTCTAACAAAGAAGTCAGTTAAATATTTAAATTGTAAAGAATATTAAGAAGCCAGATACATCAATGAAAGAATTCAGATATTTTTCTAATCTTAGCCTTTAGAAACTTTTTTTTATTTTTATTTCTTTTTGTTTCATTATGTTATAAGTTAATGATTGAATAATTTTAAATTTACAAAGTAAAAACTTATAATTTTTAATTTTAATTAATATAATCAAAGAGGCCCCACTGATGTTTCATTATATTCTTTCATTTTAAACACTGTTTAACGAGTGTAGTGTAATATAGAAGCAAGACTTTTAATGAGGTGGGGGACATGAATAGAAAAGTTCTTCAATAATCGTTTCCTGTCATTTTCTTCTACACAGTATAAGGGTCAAATGCTTATATATTCTGTTATAAATACAAAATTTAAAAAAAATCTAGTATGGTACTTTCTGGGGATAACAGAGTAAGTCTTCTAATGATTTTCTTCAAAATCAGGAACTTTTTTGCGCAGTATTTTATAGTCTTAAAAATTCTATGATTGAAGAAACGGTAGAATAAAATGAAATGACATTTTACACCCAAGAACCCTTAAAATACACTTTCACAGAAAAATCCTTCGAGAAATTTGCGAAATACGAGAAAACCAATTTTTTTTTTTTGTGAATGTGCAGATTAAAGATCTAATGTGTCCTTCTATTGAGCTTATATTTTCTTCCAATACCCGGTAGACGCCCAGACTATTGAAACTTCTCTGATTGATAGCGTTACAGTTTGTTAGGAGTTTTATTGGAGTCTTCTTCGCAAATTGATCTAATTTTAAGCGCAGTTAACAATGGAGAGAACCACTTATGGTATCTCACTCACTAATTGTACCATTGCTACTTGGGTCATGAATCCCAAGAGGCGAGAAATGAGATAGAAGACAATTCTAAGTAGGTCAGTAAAGGAATAAATGCCTGCTTGGTATGAGGGTGGTTCGTTTTTTTATCCAAAAATTAATTTGATCCATTTTGATAGGATTGGAAACAAAAAATAATTTACTTAGGGCCAGTATTTTGGTTAGAAATAACATTGATTATACCTGCTTTTCTAAATTTATAACAAATTATTTAGCACCCATTTTTGCTCACATGAACTGTGGAATTAAGTATGGATTGCGAAGTTCTAGTAACTTCATAATACTTCCATGGGAAAGAAAAATGTAAGCAAAGGTGTTGAAGTTGGTCGAGTTCTGCATTGAGCGGAGATGCCTATGTCCCGCATAAATTTTTGAACAGCATTAACAATGAATAAAAGTGAGGAGTACCTCTTGGAATATATTCTTCATAAATGGAGGTGCCACTCAATTTTTACTTTCTTTTTCTCCAAGTTTAGCGGAAGTATTGCGATTGTGCAAAGTTTTCGAAATTGAGTTCTCACATGTTTTGATTTCCCCTGAGTAAGAACAAAATTTTTTTAGCGAAAGGTCTGTATGCGTTTGTTTATATGTGTATATATATATATATATGTTAACAGAATATCTCAAAAACAAAAAATTGCTAGTGTAGCTCTCAGGCCACAGGGAGAGCTACTTTGGGGGGGAGGGTTCGAATGGTTGGAAGAGGAGTGGGGATCAGGGGGGTCAAGACAGGGGAACGTATATAGGGAGAGAAGATAAGAAATCGAATCTAATTGTAAAAGTTTTATAGCACATATAAAGTTGTAAAAAGAAAGAAAAGTGTAAAATCGTAAATCTAAATTGTAAAAACAATATTAAAACATAATGTACTGTGCCGCAATCGTTAATCTTCCTTATTAAGGAAATACTTACCAATCAAACTAATTCAAAATTCTAAAACAAGTATTCTATTTCTAATTTATTTATTTATTTATTTATTTACTAATGTAACACAATAACAAAAATGGCAAAGTAACAGAAAACAGCTACTAGTGATTGGCAATCGAATAAACTAACATCTAACGGAAATATTACACACAAAATAATTACTCTCCCTTCTGAACAACCTATTCTAATCTAATTCTATTCTATTCTAGAGTTAATCTATTCCCAAGTTAAAACTTCCCTAAAACGTTAAGTGCTACTGCCCGGCCCGGTCGCACACCCAAAGAGCTCGGCAGTAAAACGGAAACAGCTGTAATGGAATCGTTTGATGTGTGATTCCTGATGTAGTAGATGTCTTGAAGAGAGCAGAAGTTACTTGAGAGATTTTGGAAGTTAGCGCTCGAATTATTAAACGGAGTTTATAAAAATAAACTGTATTTGAACAATAATAAGAACGTTAGAAGTGGTAACTAATAATTATAAAATACTTAGGAATAAATAGAAGTTAAATAATTAATAAATTAGAATGACTAAAATAACTGAACTAAAGTGCACACTAAGAGAATGATAAGTTTGAATATAACTATGTATAGACGCGTAAACTGCCGCTCGTGTATATAGACGTGCTCGTTTGGTCGTAGATGATATAATGATCGTATCGTCATCTAATATATAATAATCCTCTCGTTGTATATGATAGAGTTTATATATTGGTGTTGGCCACACTCACACCAAGACATCTGTCCTAGTGTGCAACCTTGTGCGACCTTCGTAGTTTGCTGACCTTATTTAGGTCAGTGGCCAACCTTTTCGGTGCTTGCTTTTGATGTACAGTATTGATGAAAAGGCTTTGTTGTTTGTTTGGCCGCGGCTGTCTTGAAGCCGGCGGCCAACTAGGTCGCTGATTATAAATTGTTCTTTTATTACTGCCATCCTTTGTTAAGATAGCAGCTGGCTGGAACCACTTTGACATTGGTATGACCTTCTATGTCATTACACAGCATTCACCTGCGTAAGAGAGCGGTAGCAACCACAGCATGAGGGCAATGTGTACTGGTGCACTCACAAACTCACACTGACTGTTTGCTCTCTTAAATATATGATTTTAATTATATTATCTTGCCATCTACTTCGAATGAGTAGAGAGGTATCCGCTACATATACGCCGTGTCAGCTCTTCGAGCGCGCACACACACTGATAATCTTTACTAGCTAGCCACTTTATACTAGAAGTTCTAATTATCAACAATTTTCTCGAAAACGGCTCCAACGATTTTCTTTAAACAAATTTCGCACATCATCCAAAATCAAATTTTTTGTTGTTGTTTTTTTTTTGTATGGTTGTACGGAATTGGTGACGTTAAATTTAAAATCTTATATGCAGTTGGTTCAATGTTTTTCGTGCGCTCTAATAATAATATACTAATAATAATTTGTATTTATTACAACTTAAGTACATGTACATTTTTACAAATTGTTAACAAACTCTCATGGTCTTGACCTTAGAAGTGATAACAAATAGAAACATAACATCTTCCATAAAGTGAAATTTAAGAGAGAAGTATTAGTAATAAACAAGAGAGCACCACTATTTTTAAAATAAATATTGCAATATGATCTGTATTGGGGGGTAAATTAAATATGTTAACAATTCATATTTGAAATCTTCTCTAAAGGGATCTCGTGAGGTCTGTGTTTATACAGAAGTTGGAGAGGATGAAAAAAACTATTAAATATATAGATTCAAAAAATATATAATTAAAATAAAAAGTATATGTCAAAAATTAATAATTTACAATATTGAGATACAACAACATAAGGGTCTTGTCATTTAAGAGAAACTGCTTTTTATAAAACTTACATATTTTACATATTTTCTGACTTGAAGAAGGTTAGGTTTCTTGGAGCACTTCCACCACTCACTACTGTAACATCGCTTGTCCTGATGACAGATTTCAGTCTTTTTATAACATAAATTGGAACTGACCCCCTCCCTAAAAGGGTCCACCTATATTATATATTCTACCTCCACCCCGGGGAAAGTGAGAAGAGGGAAATTCCCTTTGTCCTAAATAAATCTAATGATTTACCTGGGTAGGCCAGGTATCTCTGACTCAACTAACTGTTTCTTTTGTGCTTCTCAATCTTCAAAAACCCCAACTTTATAAATATGTACATTGGAAAAATTCCCTACTTTACAATTATTAAATATTTAACAAGGATATATTATGATATAATTTACATTTATTAATTCTCCCAAAGATGTACATATTACAATATATTATTCTCTAAACAAATTTAAGTACTTTACAATATCACAACTATATCTTAAAAAATCAGATGTTTACCTAGAATAAAGGCAAATCACTATCACAGGCACTGAGTTTAAGAGAACGATTCCTGAAGCAAGTGTTTTGGCTTGAATGTCTGTTTCAGACTGTGTTGAAGGAATGTCTTCTAATTGTTCGTTCAAATGTTCCCCTGTGAGAAGAAGGGGTAGACAATGCTAACAAGATTCATGAACTCTTACTGTAACTGTACTCTTCTACCTGCGTGCACCCTTTATTGCCAACGAGCTTGCATTTTCTTCATATCGTAATTTTCTTTAAATAAAATAGATATAATTTCTTGCATTCATCACATACGCGAAGAAAAAAAGCCGTAGATCCAATAAAAATTTTAGTTGTAAATTATTCAAGAATAAAAACATATTGTCTCTTTGATTAACAGAATAAATTAGTTTATACTTAAATGCAATAAACAAATTATTTTAAAAGTAAATAGAAAAAAATAGGCATTTTTAATCATTATCAATAATTAATAAACTATTTTATTGGAAACTAGTCTATAATTCCAGGCTAATTTGACATATGAGATTAATTTAGGCCATTCTTTACCATTTAAGAGCTGTAAAAGGTATTGTCAAGCTATTGTTATTTTGTTGAAGCACATTTGGTGAAGTTCTTTTCATACACGACATATACAACCAAAATACATCATGGATTCTTCTTCCATCATGTTACACAACGAACATAAAAAAAAGAGTGTGTATCTTTGTTGTAACAGCAATTATTCAGTGCCAGCAACTCTCCACTCATTTTTATCAAATATACTTAATGGAGTCTAATCCCAGTTTGCTATTAATCCAGCAATTACTCCCACTGTCCAAATGTTTGTACAGCGTGTATTTCTGAACTTGCAAAGCATTATTTTAATAGCTGTTTACGAAATAAATTTTCTGCATCGAAATTCATCTTTACGTTTAACAATAAGTTTAATATTAATCTCGATTTATTACAAAGCGTTCCCAATCTTTTTACCCAAATATTTTTGTTTGTTCAATCACTTTTTTAGTAAAAAAAGTTAGGATATCTGTTTGATGGCAGATTTAAAAATTTATTTATATAGTTAACATGCAGTTTAAAGTGTACAGAAAGGTGGGTAAGAGATTAGTTTCTAGATAAATAAATTATGAAATCAGGGGTATTTTGTGATAAATTCAGACACTTTTTAACAAAAAAATCTGAAAAGAATTTCTATATCCTTGTATAGTCACTTCTTTGTCATGGTAGGGAATTTTAGATGTAGATATGTACTCTGTTTTAGAGCAATTTATCCGAAACTAGAAAATGTCGGCTGGAGCCCTCATTTCCCTGTGCAGAGGAAGTGGATATATTCGGAAGTGGAAGGGTCAGATTATGTGGGAGTTTGCTGTTAGTCCTACGCCACCGCATCTCCTATAGTTAGTATTGCACCCACAAGTTAGTGCACCCTCTCCAGTCCTGTCTGTTTAGTTAGACTTAGGAGTCTGCAGAGAGAGATTCCTAAGTAAATCCTAAGTGAGATTGAAGGCGTCATTTTTTTTCACCCCCAAAGAGGAGAGGTTTCAGCAACACAAACGCCTCACATGACACAGCACGTGAAGTGGTGTTTCTTCTTCTTCTTCTTCTTCCTGACAAAACCTACATAGGCTATCCGTTTTCAGGCATATGCGATGCATGAGCTTGTTAAGTCTGCAGTGGCCAGTAAGGAAGCCTACAGTCATCCACGGCTTGTTGGGGTAGCTCTAAAATAAGCCTGGGCGAATAGTTGCTAACTTTTTCTTATGTCTCTTGACTGTGGCCAATTGCGATGATAATGAAAGGGTGAAAAGTTGAGGTCTTTCAGTGGTAGTGTACTAGAAGAACAAATTGGAAAAATGAATTTTCAATCAACTTTCTAAGGCTCCTTAAGGATGCCGCGGCATTGGTTGAAGCAGAAAGCCGAGATTTACATGAGGTAAATGAGGGCTTTTAGAAGATTTTGAGCCATCTAACCTAATATAAAAAAAAAATTAATAGTTGAACAGATGACCCATAAGTGGCGTAAATTGCTGTTTGTGGTAATAATAATAATAATAATCATAAATTAAATTAAAACTCCCCACTTTTGTCTAAATGGTGATTTAAAGAAAAATTTTAAAAAACGTTGAAATTATTCGAAGGATCATGTAAAGAAAATATACTGTAAGCTTTTTTGAGAGACAAAATAAACATATTACAAATGTAAGTGAACAATGCTGGTAAATACTGAATCTTCACCTAAAGAAGTGTGAATGATCCGGAAATTATTTGAGGTTAAGATAGACTGCTGATAATTGAGATAGAAGAACCATAGCTAGAACGCTCCTATTAGAGTCCACTCACGTGCTCACTTAATTCTCTTGTGGTATTTTTCCCAATTTTCTTTCTGCCGTGGTAAACTTCCTCAGTGTCCTCAATTCTTTCAATGTTATCATTAGTTTGCTTTTCTTAAGGGTAATTGTTGATCAATTAGGTTGAACAACGTAGAGTTATTATATTACTATTTCATTGTTGATTTTTTTTTTTTTTTGTAACTGTAGTATCCTTTTTTGGTTCTATAAGAAATGTAATAATCACTATGATTAATATAAATTGTAGAAATAATTTAAAGTGCTTGCCATGATTATTTCTACGTATATTTGAAATGGCAGTATGGTTACACTGTACTTTATGTAAGCTAGTGGTAGTATTGATGTTGTTGGAATAACACATGCGAAAAATCATCACTTGCACCTTTTATACAGTTTATATTTTGCAGTACTTAATGGAGCAGAAAGAGTATATGAAAGCGATAGAGTGGTTGAACGAAGAAAGATAATGTTAATGTAGGATAGTAGCTACAGCTAGTTAGGTAGCTCGGCCTATTGGCTTTGCTTGAAGTAATACTTTGAGAGTTCAGTTGTAAATTCTTTGATAATATTTAACTCGTAAATGCTTGTTCCTAGACTGGTAGTTTTCCTGACTTCTTGTTTACTTGTTTAGGCTCTTCATAACTGGTCCGTTTTGGGTCTCCTTGGTTCTCCCTCCGTGATTGCTTCCACGTAAACTGCTGCGGTAGTAGCAGCAGCTACAGCAGGAGAGGATGTTATAAATCTTTCCATACTTTGCCTAAGACGACATAGGTATTTTGTAGAAGGCCTATCCCAATTATGAAATAAAAAGGATATTTCTTCTTTGTATAAGATAGTCCCAAGTGAAGTATGAAATGCCTAGGCCTTTTATGCAATGCCTGAGAGATTCATACTTTGCCAGTAACATATACATTCACTATGCTCGTAACACATTATTATATTCTCTTTATTTCCATTTTTACCTAATTTTGGAAACTAAAATGTTTATCTTAAAATTAGTATTCATTAGTTGGTTAACATTCCACGGTAACGAAACCTCATATTGCCCTTCTTTAAACTTGATATTGTCTCTAAAATTATCTTTAGTATCCTCAGTTGCACTAATCCCAGTCGCTACAAAATCCCAAAAGGATTTCACATCAATTTCTTCTGGAACCACTTAAGCTGATAATACTGTAATCATTTCAAAATTTACATGAAAATCAATACAATCATGATCATTACTAACGGCACCATGCAAGGTCCATCCTAACAGAGAATTGAAAGGCAGTTAAACCGTCTGAAAGTTTGTTTATTCTCTCCGGTTATTGTTTTCCAATAATTAGCGGCACCGACTAAAAGTGCAATTCCGTTCTTTGCTTCACTATTAATACCACGATTATCACAGAAATTATGTTTTAGCGCAGAGGTCGTTAACCTGGTCCCTACCGCCCACTAGTGTGTGATGGGAGCTTTCTGTTATTTCCCTATATATCGAAATATATTGCCAACAGCTTCGCCAGACTGATTTTTAATATATATTTTTCCTATTTTTTTCTGAAGTATACTAAGTATTGCAACGTTTTTTCCTCTAAACTGCTACTACAACTAGTTCTAAGTGGGTTCGTTTAGATAAAATACTCTAAACTTCAATAAGAAAAACACCAATTTATTGCTTTACACAATAAATTATAAATACAGCACTTAATAATAATTAATTCACAGTTCAAAACCACAAAAGTTCACTTTGTTCTTTTTTTATACACTTTTCACAAATGTACACTTAGTTTATAACAAGAAAAAACTCTCTCAACTCTCTGTGGTCACACCATTTCTACCAGTGGAGAATAGTCTGGAACTTTCTCGATCCTTCTACAAAGAGCTAGAGTGCGCCGCCAGCGCTTCCTAGCGGCCACTAGGAGAACTTGAGGTACCTGTTTTATCTGTTAGATGGCACCAAGGCTGCGTTAACAGTATGCTCCGAACGCTAAATTCAATTACTGCACCATCGATGGGCAGTAAGGAAATTTCTCAACATCCAACAGATATACAAAAATGGGCGATAGATTCTAAATGGTTTACTATTAATGTCTAGCGCAAATACAGATGGCTCCAGAGAATCGAAACAAATTTCTTTTGCATTAATTTTTATTATTCTAACTGTAAATTGATTTTTACTGGCACTTGATTACACTATTTAGTTGGTGCGAACTATCAAAAGGCAATATAGAGATTCTGTGACATATTAAGATGATGGGCATATTAATTGTCACAAAAGCCTCTCTTTAATGAACATCAATTGACTCCCTCAATCAATAATTAATCCAATAATAATAATGATGATAATAATAATAAGGTCTTCATTAAAAAATGTTTTACATAAAATTAAGCATTACCCCCAAAAGATTGATAAATTAATGGTCCTTAGACCGTCTGAAGAGTCATCAAACAAAAGTTATAAACAGTTAGTACAGCAATAAATAAAAGAAGAGAGAAAGAAAAGAAAGAATGAAAAAAAAAACAATATAACAGCTAGAAAAATGGCATTTACAAAAAGGGAAAACTACAAAATGAGACAAAAGAAACGTTGTAATATAATAAATAAAAGCAGAGAACTTAGAAACAGAAATGTACATTGATTGCAAACTTAAAAAAGAGAATACTCCTACATAATATAAATAAATGCTAAAAACTAGATCAAAGAAGAATGAAAACCATAAGAATCATACCGTCATAAGGTATTTCAAATATATATCATTTATAATAATCATTGCAAATGTAGGGATCAGTAGTTAAACTCAGATACTAGAAAGAATCTATACTGCCAAGCTTCTTAGCAAAATTTAACCAGATTACCCGAGTCTTTCCCGTCCAAATATCCAATAAATTCATCAAAATTAAGTGAACCCTTCTTGAAATACCTTTGGAGGAATTCGTTGAAAATAGGGTAGATTGCTAAGAAGTGAAACACAGTTTCTCTGGCTCTCAAATTACAGATCGAGCACAATTTTATCTTTAGTAAAGGAGTAGCCATTTAAGTACACGTTATGGGGGGGGGAGGTGAAGTTGTTCGCATCCGGAAATTTTCTCACATGCCCCCTGGATACCCAACCAAACGAACAACAACTTTCGTCAGCGTAGCCTATAACGTATTTGCGACACGATGCCAAATAGACACCATGTAACTCACGCAAACCGCCTTTTTCAAGGCGTTGACAAACCTCGGCTCAGGTCTATGTTCTGGAATGCCAAGGGCTTAACTAATGATAAACTTACAGAATTGAAGGTATTTATTTTATCACACAACATAGATTTATTTGAAATTATCGATGCGGGAACGGTAACAGATAACTTGAAATTTTTCCAGCTGCCTGGTTACCAAGTCTATGCACTTCCCAGAGCAAGGCCAAACTCGTCTCGCATCCTGGTGAAGTGGTGAAGTTTGTAAAACGAAAGGAGATGAGCGATTTGGATAAGTTGGAGGCAGTGGATGTGAACATTTGGAGGAATAATTTCCACCACAGGGTAATCGTTGTTTATAACCCTTCTAATAATAGGCCAGACTTAAGCTGGCTGGAGGCTACTTGGGACAAGAGATATATCGTCGGTAGCGCTTTAATGCCCCTTCCATTAGGTGGGATACCGCCGCACGGATACTATAGGGAAAATTACTGAGGACTTCATTGATTCAAATGAAGTCGAATTCATTGACAATGAGACCCGGAACCCCTGCGTTCCTAGCTTATGGTGGCGGCGCGTCGCACCCTTACTTAATTCTTGCGCACACATCCTTGTCGGATCGCATCAAGCACACAATTAGTCCAGCTCCAGGTGGATTTGGTCATAAAATCATGGTGGCAGACAATCTAGGCTCACTAGGGTGTCACCGCGGCAGGTATCGAACCCTTTCGAACACAAAAAAGGCCGACTGGAAACTCTATAGCCGCCACACTGACCTACTCATCACCCGCGACTTAATTGTAGACAATGTAGATGTTGCATGTAGACAGATCAAGAGCAAAATTTTAAAGTGCGCGTCTCCTGCAGTTCCCAGAGGTAGAATGAAGCGCTACGCTCCATTCTGGAACATCGAGTTCCAAGAGCTGAAGGAAATCAGGGACAATGCCAGACAGGCTACGGAGACTGATGGCAGCATTGGTAATAGAATTGAACTAGGGAGGGCTAGTGCCGCGATGAAAAGAGCCGTGATTAGCGCAAAGCAGGCTTGTTTCCGCAAACATCTTGAGAAGCTTGATTTTCGTAAAGATGGTGTTAGCTCATAAGTCGTCAGCTTACTAAATAGCAAGAAAGAAACTAGGAATAACCCCATAAGTAAGGGAGATAAACTTATCATTTCTGAGAAAGAAATTGCGGATCACTTTTGTAAGTACTATGCTAAGATTAGTGGCTTCCATTCACGCAAATCCAATGGGACTCCCCATCCTGCCACAATAGGACACCTACCCCATCGTGCCACGACGAGTTCGAACACAATCGGTTTTTTGAAAAGCTCCAGCTCTAAGAATTAGAAGTTGCTTTACTGAGCCTAAAAACACGGGAGTCCTGGCCCAGACAACTTTTATCTCCGTTCCTTATTTACTTGGGCCCTCTGGCTAGACTGAATGCTTTGGAGTTCCTGAACATAGTTTGGACGAAGTATCTCCCGAGTGAGTTCCTATACCCAAAAAAAGCAAATCTACGGCTAGAGCAGAACATTTTCGACTCATTACTTTGACCAGCGTATTCTCTAAAGTATATGACAGAATGGTGCTTGGGAGACTTCAGCGGTACCTCACTATGAACGGCCTTTTTTCACACAAGCAGGCTGGCTTCAAGGCTCACCGTGGAACCACAGAACAAGTCGCAGTCTTGTCTCAGCATATCAAAGATGGATTTCAAAGAAAGTAGAGCACCTTGGCAGTTTTTGTCGACTTTCAGGCGGAATTTGGCAGGATGTGGAGAGGACGTCTACTGGAAAAGCTACTAAAGCTTGGAGTGGGCGATCATCTTTATGGAACGATTACATCCTTCCTTGCTCAGAGATTCGTGAGGGTGAGGTGTAGGGGAGGATGTCAGACAGCCTCGCCAGGGTCTCCCTCAAGGTTCACTTCTGAGCCCAACCCTCTTTAACATAATGATTGACAACCTAGTAGAGGGGGTCCCAATAAGGGAAGGTCTCTCCTCTATGAACTTAGAGCCAAACCCTGAAAGTGCGTTACCCCATGTCAACATGGTTGCGGGTTTACACTGATGGTTCTTCCTTGGGGCCCAACTCAAACGCGGGAGCAGGTGGAAATTTGATATTTTTATAGTAGAGATTTTCAGTGCGCATGTCCTGCAGGGAGCTCGCGACAAATTTTGACGGCGAAGTGGAGGGTATTGCGCTTGCTCTCGAAGAAAAACGAGTAAGATCGGATTCACACGTTATGATCCTGGTAGACTCGCAAGCAGCGATTACGGATGTCATCAGCTCGACCCCCCATGACTCCCAGGATGTTCAGTATTGCCCAGTCAGGATTCACCAATTGATAACTCTTGGAATTAACGTGGTATTGCAGTGGATTCCTGGGCATTGCGGAATCCCCGGTAATAAAGAGGCCGACAGGCTTGCGGGTGAGGGCGTGCGGTCTGATAGAACTCACTATTCAGAGAGCCACCCATGAGAGATACCGGCAGCAGACCGCAGGAAAACAGTGGGCCCAGTTATTGACACAGAACGGGCGAATCGCACCTACACTACCTCGCAGAGTATCTGTTGCCTGTTTCAGATTGCTGACAGGCCACGATTACGTCCAAAACATTTACATCGCGTCGGATTGGCAACCAGTCCAGTCTGTCCATTACGCCTTCAGGATGACAAGTCCGCACATCAACTTGACGCTTGTCCCGAATTAGCGGACATTAGATCTCTCTTGAATGACGAGAATAGCCTCTACTACCGATTATCAATTTTATATTGGACCGCGCGACATAAAATGGCTGAATAGCCTACGTCAGAATGGCTTTTTTGGCATTTTACAGTATTTAATTAATTCTTTGATTTAATTTTGATTTGATTGATTTGATTTTGATTTAATTAATTGATTCCTCGAGCATTTTTTTTTTTAAATAAACATTTTCAAGGAAGGCGACCATTTGTCACTAAATTAGTCCTTTGATTAAAATTATCTCCTGCTCAATCTGCTGTTTTCATTGGAATTACTATCTGCCGGTATTTTATTATTACTTTTCGAAACACCACCGACAGTATTTGGCTAAACGTAATTGAATCATTATGCCTGCATGTCTACCTTTATTTTGCAAATATGATGTCTTTGGTTTAATTTAATTTTATAAACATTTCCAACGTGAATTTTGTTTTAAAATGTTACTTCTTTATCTTTTACATTTTTTTTTTTTTTTTTTTTTGTTTATCATAAATAATTGATGAAAAAAACAAACAATAGTCTCTAATTTCTGTACATAGCAGCTGTATAAATTTTCATTTATCTTTGCCAGTGCTGCTTCATATGATCTGAATTTATTTTTGTTTATTCCATATATCATTATCTAAAACGGTTACTACTAATGCTAGAGTACCTATTTCTATTTTTTTAATGAATTGTAATAAATTTTTATCTCTTTATCATAATCTAAGCTAGCGCTAGCAAAGGAAATACGGCCATTATTAGAACTACTGCCTTCTAAGTCGTTACCTGATTACTCAATATCTAAAGTAGATTTTATTTTTTTATTTTATACTGAGTGCTCATATTAAATGGTATTGACTTTAAAATAACAAAATATACTATTAATCCCATACTGATGTGCTGAAACACATATCGTTGATTAAAAACGAGTTGATGTTAATGCGATATTATATAGTTTTCTCAAGCCGGGGAGATTTTTTTTATGGTTAAACTGTGTGTCCTAATAGATAAAATTTTTTGTATATAGATGTTAATAATGTAATCACTTTTTTTAAAAAGTGCATATTTTAATGCACAAAATGCATAATTTTAATGACCAGTTTTCTTTTAAAAGTTCGATCACATTATTGTTAGAAAACTGGGTAGATGGTAAACCAGAAATATCTACAGCTGCTATACCAAACTAATAATGATTTTAAGTAATTAAATTTTTGAAGTATCATCTAAATTAATAATATTTTGAATTGAAATACTATACTGTTGTTAGAAGGCAGGTCATGCCTCTCTATATTATATCACCGTTAAATTTAAACAAATCAAATTTAGGTTTTTTCATCCGTGTTCTTGGTCTATTACCTAAGTTATCACCTTACCTGGATTCTGGACTTTTCCAATTTTTATTGCTTCAAAACGATGTAATGGAATCGTTTGTTGTGTGTGATTCCTGGAGTAGCAGATGTCTTGAAGAGGGCGGAAGTTAGTTTGAGAGATTTTGGGAAGTTAGTGCTCGAATAATTAAACGGTTTATATAAAAATAACTATAATTGAACAATACTTTGAACGTTAGAAATGGTAACTAATAATTATAATAAAATACTTAGTAATAAATAGAAGATAAATTAGAATGATAAAATAACTAACTAAGATGCACTACTAAAGAATGATAAGTTTGAATATAACTGTAAATTGCCGCTCGGGTATATAGACGTGCTCGTTTGGCCGTAGATGATATAATGATCTTGTCGCATATCATAGAGTTTATATATTGGTGTTGCCCACACTCACACCAAGACATCTGTCCTAGTGTGCGACCATGTGCGACCTTCGCAGTTTGCTGACCTTAATCGGTGCTTGCTTTTTGATGTACAGTATTGATGAAAAAGCTTTGTTAATCGTTTGTTTGGCCGCGGCTGTCTTGAAACCGGCGGCCAACTAGGTCGCAGGTTTTATTACTGCCACTCTTGTTAGATAGCAGCTGGCTGGAACCACTAGTTGTAAATTATTATTTCTTTGGTGTACTTTGCCGTAGTCAATGACTTTGCCATGTCATTACATCAAATCGGTGCTTGCTTTTTGATGTACAGTATTGATGAAAAGGCTTTGTTAATCGTTTGTTTGGCCGCGGCTGTCTTGAAACCGGCGGCCAACTAGGTCGCAGGTTTTATTACTGCCACTCTTGTTAGATAGCAGCTGGTTGGAACTACTAGTTGTAAATTATTATTTCTTTGGTGTACTTTGCCATGTCATTAAAACGAGCTACAATAATATCTTCAGCATTACCATTGTACTTCCTAATCTTATTACATTCAATTTCAATCTGTTCTTCATTAAAAGTAGGTGCTGACTTTTTTTTTTATTTAAGAACGTTTAATTTACCTGGATATCCTTCATTCGGGGCTAATAACGGGAGTATTTCATTCTCTTTAAAAAGAAACCCTGATAGTAAAAAAAAATTCTTTAACATTCGTTATTAACTTTCCAAGTTAAGCATGATATTTTTTTTATTTTTGCAGTTTTAAATTCATTTTTACTCCTTTTCTTCAACGAATTTTTGTTATTTTTTTTTTATTTTCGTTATATTGGTAAAAAGGTTACCTAGTTTCGGGTTTCGGCATCAAAATATCAAATATATTTGTGTTTCGTTAATTTAACGAAACACCAGGTTCGTAAATTCTAGTAACTTTATTTACTATTTTCAAGTATAAAATTCAATTGTCTGTAACTATCTGAACATATTATTATTCCATGCGATCTTAATTAATAAAAGTACATAGAAACTATCACATCTACTCAAACAAAAAAAAATAAATGAATAACCAACTTTAAGTTTCCACAATTGTGCAGTTAGTATAGAGACAATCGTTGGAGCTTTTTCTGAGAAAATTCCAGAAACTCTCTGTTTCAATAAAGTACTGGGGAGTGTAAATAAAGTCTGCGTTTTTTTCTTCTCTCTCTTAATCCTCAACAGTACTTTACTAAACACTAGTTTACCAAAATTTTCTTATTAGTTCCCCCTTTTTTACTTTCAGTTTATGCTTGTATCAGCTTGTGGAAAGATGTATGCTAATTTGTGAGTGATTTAAGAAATGACCTCCTAGTTGAACCTAGAAACTCAAGTGATGTTGCGTCACTAATTCAAACAAAAAAAAAAGAAGGCTACTGCCATAAATGCCGCTTCCAAAATTAATGAAATAGATAGGAGGAAAAACTCTGTACAGATCACCGGCTGCACAGATCTAGTTAAAAAAAAAATTAGCGAGGTTGATTGTTATCTCTGCTTAGATTCAGCACTTCTGGTGACAGCTATAAAGGTGGATCCAACACCAGAAAATTTTCTGGTGAATTAGGCATGTCCCATTCAACTGGATATTTGGAGTTTTTTACCTCCAAAGATAGCTTCAAGTATCAAGGAGGACATCGAATTGTTGACTCACAGATGGGTTCAAGTTTCAGAAAATGATGGCCTATATTTCGAAGAGTAAACTTAGTAGATGAATAAACAAACCATTTTTGAATTATACGATGAAACACGCTAGCTTGTTGTTACACGGTTATTACTTCAGGATAAACTGTTATTTTTAAATTTGGAATTCTAGCAAAGATGTTTCCTATATCTTTATATTATTGTGAGGTTGGTTCCGCAGAGCTGGAAAGCATCAGAGACATTTTCCGTGGTAGAGTGGAGACATTTTACACACTCTATTCAATCTATTCTATTTATTCTATATATTGATAATATAGAATATTGGAGTGTGTAAAACTGAATTTGCTCTGTGGAAGTCTGTCACACTGCCACACTGTCTGAAAAACGCATCCTGAAGATGGGCGAACGCCCGAAACCAGTCGATGACCACAAAATGAAGCAGGCTACCACGGAAAATGTCTCTGATCTTTATATTATATTGGTGTTAGTACTTTAATTTTACCCATAAAATCATTTCATCAGAAAAATGTCTCAAATAATAAAAATTTTAGACTGAATATCTGTAGTCAATATACTGTTTTTAAGGAAAATCGTCGGAGCTTTTTGAAGTAAATCGCAAAAAAACCTTTAAGGACTTCAATTTTGCGGAGTTTAATTTTCATTAATTTGATAGATTTTTACTAAAAAAAAAGATACGTTGATGGCACCAAAACGAAATAACAAATTCGTGCTTCCTGAAATTTTTCGTTTTTGAAGTATTTTGAAGTATCAAACAAACACATTCGTTAATGCAAATTCGCTAAAAATCATTCTTATCATATTCAGGGAACTTCCACTCAATATAGAAAATTTTTTATTATTTATTTAAGGCGTCTCAACATCTGTGCGCCTGGTGCCTTCTCAGTGCACTGCCGGCTTCCGGACAGTGTTCTCTCGTGACAGATAACACTGTCCATCACCGGACAGTGAGCTGTAGAGGCTCCTAGGAAGAGAAAATCCAATATTTCCTCTTATAGCAGTGAAAGAAAATTTTCAGTGCCTGATCAATATGTGTATCACAATAATGAATAATCGCCCGAAACTCAAACTCATTCAGTTTAAGTGCCTAGTCTAACGAAGATACTTTCTTCATTTTTTTAAATTTAAGACGCATTAAGGTCATTGGCGGTCGAAGCCTTCGCAGTGTACTGCCGGTGTTCTCTCGTTCGGACAATAATCGGACAGTAGAGGCGCTTAGGAAGAAAAAAAATATGGTGTGAAACACTCACACAACACTCTCTTACTCCAGTTCTCAAAATTATAATTGACAAATCTTATAGTTTGTGTACCAAATTTAATGAAATTCGTCGAAAACTGAAAAAAAAACTGTTCAGTAAAAGCTCACATCTGGTTAACTAATTTCCTTGAAACTTGGAATTTTGGCCATCCATTTTTTCTAATTAATTTTTGTTTGGATGATAGAATTGTATAATTAATTGAATTTTATCTAGAGAAATGTTTTAAAAAAAGTTGTGTAGATCTTTGTATGTTTAGTTTATATAAGAAGTTTCGAAAAAATTGTCGGAGTCATTTTTGAGAAAATCGCGAAAAAGTGGAAAAATCATTTAGTAAAGTGGTAAAGTAAACGCACTTCCGGTCATCCGATTTTTTTTTCAAACTCGGAATTTCAACAACACATTTAATTCTAATTAACATTATTTAGATGATAGAATTGTTAATAAACTGAAATAGCACTTTAGATGAAAACCTAACCCACCCCTCCCCCATAAGTGCCCTTAAATGAATTTTCCCGGAGAAATGTTTCAAATAAAAGTTGTAGCCTTTGTATGTATGTATAGTTGGAGAAAATCGTTGGAGCCATTTTTGAGAAAATCGCAAAAAAAGTAAAAAAAAAAAAACAACTAGTAAAGTGGTACTTCCGGTTGAGGAATTTTGACAGATGACCCACTGTCGGATCCCATAGTGATAACTAAACGGAATATCAAGTTTGAACTTTCTACGGTTTTTCATTTTGAGCTATGCTGTTCACATACGTATATATACACACATACACACACACACACACAGTGTCCATTTGATAAAAACCACTTCTTTGGACTCAGGGGACCTCAAAACGGATATTTCCGGTGAAAACTCAATATCGAAAATTTGACACGATTAAAATACTTCCTCTTACTAGGAGTAAGAGAAAGTAAAAATGTAAGGATAGCAACTGCTATACTTGAACCTGGGACCTCCGCGTTGCTAGTCAAGCGCGCTACCACTGAGTTAATCCCTTCCCTTTAAGCCGCTTTCTCACGAGTCAAGTTTAGTTGACCGATTTTAGTTGATCAACAGAAGTTGAATGAAAACCTAGTGAGAACCTTTTCTTTCAATAAAGTTGATCAACTTTTTAGTGGATCAACAAAAGTTTGACCGAGTCAAACTTTATCGTTCAAGTATGACGCATCTTTCAGTTGAACCCGCCATCTTTCAAGTATTGACAAGTGTGAACCTCCGGATCGCCCAATTGGCCGCTCAGTTTGCTTTCAACTCATAGAGTGCTCCGTGTCGTTATTGAAACGGTTTGATCGATTTCAGTTGAAACGTATGAAACAAAACTGATTCAAGTCCCATTCAACTTTTGTTGATCAACTAAAATCGTTCAACTAAACTTGACTCGTGAGAACGCGCCTTTAACATTTTGTCATGTGGAAGCGCGACTTTACTAATCCTTTTTTTTTTTTTTTTTATGATATTTATTAATTGTGAGTAGTCTAGATCCAAACAAGAATTATTTATTAATTCTGAAAATATTGTACTATAAAGAGGCCAGTCTGCTTTTGTAATTTTCCATTTACTAAGTGGTTGGCGTGGAACGTGAGGTATATTCTCTTTCTCTGAAGTTATCAATATTGGTAGGTGATTTGATCCCATAGGATCATTCAGAACTTCCCATTTAAAATTAGGACTAATACTGGCAGAACAAAAACTTATACCTAATGCTGACTTATTTTTTTGGCGAATATTATTTACAAGTGTAGCAGTTCCATCGTTTAAATAAATTAAATTATTACTTTGTGCGGCCTCTAAAAGCCTTCTACCTTTATTATCAGTAAAACTAGACCCTACTTCTTTATGATGTATGTTGAAATCTCCCCCTACAATCAGTGGATGAGGTAAAATTTTAATTGATAGTGATTAAAATTAATATTATTGAGTGGTGAATTATAAACAGAGACGATCGTAATATTTTTGTTTGCTTGTAGTGGTATACTCACTGCCACGGCCATCAATCCGTCTATTGTAAGTAAGTTATTTATTTCTACATACGGAATTGAACTTTGTAACAGTATAGCTACACCAGCTTTACCATCACTTCTAGTTTTATGTACTAAATTGAAACCTCTAAATTTAACATTACTATTCGGTTTAAACCACGTTTCAGAAATTAATGCAATATTTATTTTTTCATTTTCCAAACACTTTTCTAAACTACCTTTATTAGCTAACGCTGATCGTGCATTCCATTGAAGAATTCTTAACTTCTGTATTGCCATATATAATAAATTTTCGATTTATAAAATATAATTAAATAAATAAATTTACTTAAATGGAAAAGATGAAACTCTTTCTAGTATTATTTTTATCAGTTCCTCTTCCCTTACCTGTGACGTTATAAGGGGATATATAGAGCCTAACACAGACATAATTATCTCACATACCCACTCTTTTGAATGTATACTTTCTCTATAATTTTCTTCCGGTCGATATGGGTTAAAATTTATCAGGCCACCGGGTGTATTTTTAGACGGGGTAGACCTAATTAAAAAAGATTCCATTTCTTTTTGTGAAAACTGTGGTTTTGGAGGGGAAAGTTTTCTCGACCTTTTGATTGGTTGAGATATCTCAATTTGTGGTGTAGTACTATTTAATTTAATTTGGATTTAATGTTAATGGTGGAAATTCACGTTTAGAGTTGATCAATGGAGGTACATCAGTTATTTTAGCATACGAATTTTTAAAACGCATTTTAGCATTTGAATAAGACAAATTTTCTAGTACCATAATAGTTCTTATTTTGGTTTGCCTTAATTGCTTAATACATTTTTTGTCTGTAGCCGAGTGTTTTCCATTACAATGAACACATTTTAATTCATCTTTTCTTTCACAGTTTTTCCTGTCATGCTGCTCGCCACACAGACTATACCTAATCTTACTTCGACACTGATTACTTGTATGACCAAACCGTAAACAATTGTAACACTGAACAACTTTAGATATGTACGCCTCAACTTGACATCGTACCTGATGAATAAACACATATTCTGGCATTACTTGTCCCCTAAAAGTTAAGAGTACTGAGTATGTGGGTTTGGTTTCATATTCCCCTTTCTCATTTTTATATTTCCTTATAAACCTTTTAGCAGCGATTAATTTAATATTTCTGCTCTGATTAAACAAACTCTCATTTACTATTTCTTCATCAGTAAGAGTTAAATCCACATTTTTAATTACCCCTTTTCTTTTCAATAAATAACTGGGTATAAAACATTCAAATTTATCTTTTATCAGCTGATCAGAGAGAACTAACATATTGGCAGCACTACCATTTTTAAACTTTAACCTCAATCTGTTTTTCCCCATTTTTGTAATTTCCACAATATCTTTCTGTATCATTGGATGATATTTATTAATTAATTTACCCACTGACATAGCATGTAATTGACCAATACCTTCTCCTTGTCCCTTACTTTCCATATATATTTCAAACGGGCCCACATCTGTAGGTAAGTACAACACTTTAACATTATCATCTTTACTTAGATCACCTTCAATTTCCTTTTTATCCTTTTCCTCCCCAACAGGAACCCCAGCTCCCATTACTTCCATATGAGGAGGTCCCGGACCTCCGCTTTCAACACCCATTTTCCAAATTGAAGGAAAAACAATACAGGATTGTTTGTCAGAATTAACCACAGACATCCAGATAGTTCTGTCGTCCAATAAAAGTACACTTGGCCTTTTCTTAGACATTACTGCTGCTTTTGACAATGTACAGTTACCTATTTTGGTAACTAAATTAAGTAGTTTAGGATTTCCTGCTCCATTCACTAGGAATATCTTTAATCTTTTATCAGGTAGAAAGAAAGCTTTATCCAAAAATTAATAATAAATTATGTGAGCCACGTATAGCTCAGACTGGCCTGCCACAAGGTGGGGTTTTGGAGCCCATTATTGTACGCATTGTACGTGAGTAATATCGAAGGAATTGTAGATTCTCAAGTGAAAATCCTGCAATATGCGGACGATCTCTGTTTATATTCCACTGATAAGGCAATTGATGGTTGTATAAGTCATTTAAACGAGACAGTAGGCCGCATACAAAAGTGGTCGACTAATCATGGCTTGACGATATCCGCAACTAAATCAGTGGTGTGCCCCTTCACCAGAAAACGAAGGTTACCTTTAAGAGATACAATTTCGTTTGGTGGTTTCTCTTTTCAAGTTGTCAATCAAGTAAGATATCTGGGCATCACATTGGATAAGGTTTTATCTTGGAAGCATCACGTACAATCTATTGAAACGAGAGTAGGCAAATATTTTAATGTTTTAAGGGCGATTTCCTACCAAAAATGGGGTTCGGACCCAAATATTTCTCTTCTATTCTATAGGACAACAGTACGCAGTATTATAGATTTCGGATCCTTTCTTTATTCAATCCAAAATGTCAACCCTTAAAACTTTACAATTACTTAAAAATAAAAGTTTAAGGTTATGTTTAGGTTACACTAAAACAACACCACTTGATGTTATGCATTCTGAGGCTGGCGAGCTGCCGGTTGATCTCAGAAGAGAACAGTTATGTCATAGATATGTCCTGAAAACTATGAGCAGGAATGAAAAATTATGCAAACAAATTTGTACATTGAGCTTCAAAGATTTACAGTTGCGCTATTGGAGACATAAGAACTCACCCGTGCTGTCAGCTAGTTTCACAGAAGTCGCGCATTTGAAACCTCTGATATATATCTCAGATAAATTGCCATATTTCAATGCCAATCAAGAAATAATTTCACAAATTCAGCCGCATGTTAGATTCTTACAAGACTATTCTAATTTTCCGCAATCAATAGTAAATAAAATATTTCTAGATGATATTTCTAAACTATTTCCCTCCACATATAAACCGTTTACCGACGGATCCAAATTAAATAATGAAGTCGGATGTGCCTACTTTGATCCCAACAATAATATAAGAAAAATGTTTAAACTGCCAGCCTATACTACCGTTTATTCAGCCGAAGTGATCGCTATTCATCAGGCTATGGTATACTCTTATACTCTGAATGCCACACATATCACCATAATTAGTGACAGTAGAAGCGCCTTAGGTGCCCTGCATCATTGGAAGTTAGCATCAGCTAATCATGTTCAGATTAACATTGCCGAAGCTCTTATCAATCTGAAAAACCTAGGAAAGAAAATTAATTTTGTTTGGTGCAAAGCACATTGCGGAATTTCCGATAATGAAATAGTTGATTTACTTGCTAAAGAGGCCAGTAATTCCGGCGAATTCTTAGCGATCCCTCTTCCATCATCTGATTTAAAGGGATGGGTAAAAAGAAAAATCTTAGAAAAATGGCAGCAAAGATTCGCTAATTCGGATAAGGGCTTATTTTACAAAGCTATGGTACCTCAGGTTAATCATAAAGTATGGTTTAAAGAAGGTTACTTTGGCAAAAGAATTATTTCAATAATTAATAGGATGCGGGCAAACCATGCTATTTGTAGGTCCTATTTGTTTCAAATTGGCAAATTAGACTCTCCTCTTTGTAGGAGATGTAATGAGACGGAGGATCTCGAACATATAGTCATGGTATGTCCAGATTATAACAAAGAAAGGGACAAGTTTTTCCATGAGATTACTAAATATTGCACGGCTCCCCTCTATTTTAAGGATATAGTATTTTCAAATAATACCTTTGTGTACTATTCTCTTGTTGATTTTATGAGTAGTTACAAAATTTAAATCTTCCTGGTTAATTATTATCAAATACAGACAGCAAATTGGTTAATAGTGTAAATACTGATACCAGAAAAAAAAATATATTTTTGGAGAGCTATTCTAACATTCTTGTTTTTCTTTTCATTTTTTTTCCCCCCAAATTGGAATTTTTATAGAGTGGTTGGAATGGTTTTGGAGTTTTTCTTAACATTGGTGAAGATGGCGCAACCGTAAATCATAAAGTATTTAGAGGAATCAAAAGTGTGAAAATGTTTAAAATGAAAACGATAACTCTATAAATTGGAGTTAAAAATGGCAAGTTTAAAACGAAAATCTTTGGATTAGCGTTTCTAGAGTTTGTTCTATTTTCGGTTGATGGTATTTAATCGTATTCTTTTTATCCAATCACCTATCAAATTAACTCGACACTTTGTTCCTGATCGGAATACTTCCTCTTACAATAGAAAGAGAAAGTAATAATTTATTATTACCAGACTCGAATATGTAGTAGGACTTATTATAAAAATTGAAAGATGAAGGAATGGACATTGCACAAAAATCTAGAGCTGATCACAGAAGAAGAAATTCGGAAGTTTCTATGCCATTTCTATTTCCATTCAATTGTTTGCCTCAGAACCTATTATTTTAATTCTCCTTTAATGCAATAAATTGAAATTATTTTTATATAATATTATTAAATTAAAACTACAAAAAATATGTAAATTTATGCGGTGAAGTTCTAAAGTTAGATTCTATATGAGATAAACAGAGGAATGTGTACAAATTGGATTTACACGCAGCTCTTTCACCCTTTCTAAAATATCTCTGCAAGTTGTAATATAGTGAAACATATATACATTGGCCATATTGCCCAACCATTTCTCTCTTTATCTTCGGCATAAATTTTGCATCTCTGTTCTTCCGTATGTTGCTGGTAACAACTTCCATGAAGGTTTATCCCCTTCCCCCCACCACAGTTTTTTAATCAAATTAACTGATCCCATCTACCGTTTAAATTACTCCGTTTATTTGCTCAAATGTATTTTAATTTCAAGGCAATTAATTTATTAGTTTCTCATAATTTAATTTCAAAAATAAATTGTATTTTAAAGTTAATCAAATGTTTCCTTTTAAGTATTTGCCAACTTGGTAGCATAGTGTTGCTGGCGCGGTCCGTTTTAAAGCAAGACGCTTACTTAATTCAATTCACAATCTATCGTTGGATTTAGTGATATTATATATATTTTTTTTTATGAACTAACTTATAGAAAACATTAACATATATATAGATTTAATAATTAAGGTATCTGATCGACAGTTGAACCTAATGTCAGTTAATCAGCAAATTTGGATTGTTTTAGCGTAAACTATACAATATCCCTTTTTATATAGCGAGAGAAAAATTATGTAGAAAAGCGGGTTTAAAAGGGGATTGAATCGTAACAAAGATATGGAGAAAGTGAGGCAGATTGTGTTTGCAGCAGATGGATCTTTAATGCTGTTCCGCAAAGTCTTTTAAATGAACAAAACAGTGATGAGCAAACTTTTCACTTTCTTTAGGAAATGCTAAAATTTCAATAGTTCCAAAAAAATAAAATTAATTAATGAAAATTTAATGATAACAGGTGAAACACACTACTGCACTTTTATAAACAATTTACATTTTAACGGTGCTAATCAGGAAGAAGAGTGGCCGGGCGGGGAGTGATGATGATGTTGGCAAAGCTAATATAGTTAGTTAGTTATATATAGAACTCTTGTTTATTCTAACAGTCGATGCGGTTAGCTACTTTGGTTAACTTGATGAAAACTTAGTTTTCTGGCTTGTAAAATTAACAGAGAGCTGAGTGAAGACGGTTGATTAATTCTTGGAAACTGTTGCTTGATGTAACTTTTTGAGAGTTTTGTGTTGTAGCCTTCTATGATTATAATTAATAGGCTCTAGAAAGCCGCTTGCACTGACTTCTTATTGTTGGTTTTAGTCACTTAATTTTTAAGACTGTTCAAATGTTGAATTTAAACAGACCTTAAGCTTTCAAATTGCCGAGTTTAAATACGGTTTTTGTATTCTAGAAGCTCTTAAAGAAAATTTATACTTAAAGGTTTGTAACCCTTCACTATCAAACAGGTGGGCGTGAAAGAAATGGATAAGAAATCGTTGGAAGCGAGCGTATTGGCAACATGAAGTCTCTAGCGCTTGTTATGGCTAATTTCTTCAACAGAGGATTAAATAAAACTACAGCGATATGAATAAAAATTGCTTTGTGGGGTTCAGTCAATAAAATTAAATCTAATAACGTTTCGTTGGTTCCCCTTGTGCTCTTCCATCCTTGAAATTTCCCATATTTACACAATAATAACTTTCCATCCCTTGCTGCTGCTATTAACTTAGATGTGAAGATATGTAGAGGAATTTGTTGCCCCATTTCCACTGTGATTTGAAATATTGATTGCGGCTTCCTTTGTAAAACCATTTGTAGTGTATGTAGTCAACTGTAATTGTGAGGGAGGGAGTTTGGTGATCAACTAAGAGAATGGCTGTGATTCGTTATACCCTAGAAGATGCACATTTCAACTATCTCTGCAGTGTCTAAGTGTATTGTATGAATTTTGCAATGTTGTCAGTGTAAGTGTTGTTAGGCTGGGATAACTGCAGGAATACCGAGAAGAACCAACAAGAAATGGCTATTTCACTCTACTCTACAACCCACTATACACCCTATTCAAATCCAACCTTTCAAACTCAAACTTAGTAAAAGTTAAAAAGCAATTTTCATGTATTTATTTCTTTTTTTTATGTTTTAATTCTGAGAGTATTCACCAATTTTTATTGTCTCCAAGGATTTAAAATCATTTCTTTAATTTATTTTATTTTAATTGCAACGATGTTTTATTCCTCATAGTTCTGTATTTTACGATAAAGTCGAAAGACAGAAAATTCTGTGAACTGTTGGCCTGAATTAAATAATTAAGAATAAATAATTAAATTTTAACTTAACTAAAAACTATTAAAGGTTAGAGCTGTATTGTAGAGTTGCCTGAAATTGTAGAAAAATATTCGTAGCAGAATTCAATTTTTGTTTATAAATCAACTTTAAAAAAAATCGAAATAAAAGAGATAATGTAATTTCAATATTAAAAGGAAACAACTTAATACAATTTATTTAAGTTCAATAAAATAGAATACTTACAAACATATTTAGTAACACAAGCACTCCTAAGGAAACAGCTAGACGGACGGATTTTAACGAAGGAGTTACAAAGGCTTTCTTACGGAAATTAGCGTAACGTTTTATGACGGCTAGTCCTGGCTAGACTGTCCGATATATAACGCAATTATTAACGCGTTAAATGAAGTAGGTTTCCCAGTGGACCGTCTACATGATCGATTTTTAAAGCAGTACTGTAGTTCCATCAGTGGACAACGTGTCTTTCCAAAAGCATTTTGCATAAATACATTGTTCAAAAAGTATGGCAAAGTTAATCATTATATCGGAAGTAGTTATTTCGTAAATGGTTGTAAGACGACGATAGAAATTTGTGGGTGCATCCAATAATATTTGTGATCGAGGTTATAAAGGAAAGTTCATAAATGTACATGATAAACTTCAAAATTACCCTAGTTTATATTTTGAATACTATCGTATGTCGATAAATAAAATGTACCAAAATGCAAAAGCGAGTACAAGAGAGCTATACAAACAGAACGGCAACCTCCTTGGATCTATCCTTCTGCGTTATGACCTTAAGAACGTGTGTACCTAGTTGGTACAATAATTTCAGTAACGTCTAGCCACTTCCCCTACTATCAGCGAAGTCCATATTTCTTGCGTTATTTAATGCAAAATAAGTGCCTCAAAATCTGTTTGTCTAGCCGCAGCCTAATAGTTACTTATTTTAGAGGCGCCTTTTAATAAAAAATAACATCAATAATTAATAAAACAGTTAATATATAGGTTTCGTCTTTTAACTTCGTTATAGATAAATCTTACAGGTAAATCTTGAAGCACCACTTTCAAATACGTCTTATATAAATACGACTTTGTATAGCCGGCTCTTTCTGACCAATTACTGGCTTCACATTCTCACACACCATTCTCCCCACTACTCTTGTCTATCAACTCGCCTGATGGAGTGAGGGCGCTCTTTGAGAACCCATACCAATATTGTAAACACAATAAATCCCATTCATACAGAGGGGACATATTAGACTTAATTCAGTTGTAATTTCAACACATTTAATGGGCGATCTAAAATTAAAATTATGAGTGGTGAAAACGTGGGTTTTAGGCATTTTATGATGCTTATGTAATGACATAGCAACGTCAAAGCCTTCACAAAATATAACAAAAGGAAAAAATAATTTATAACTAGTGGCGAGTAAGACTAATATAAACTTCGCTCCATTGGAGGAGGGGATCAGTATATCAGTACATCAGTAGATCATTATACCAGTAGCCACATGATTATATCAGTATCACTTTACAGCAGCAGTTATACTTGAGTTCCGAGCGCGTCCCTATACAAGGTTTGACTTATAATTATTTTCATAGTTGTGTATATTAGTTTATTTATTATAATCATTTTAAATTATTTGTTATTTAACTCTTAAAATTATTTATTTACTTTTATCAAATCATATTAATTGTAGTTACCATTAGGCTCATTCAAATTATTGTTAAAATATATTCTATTTTTATAAATTCAGTGTTAGTAATTCAAGCAATAACTCTCTAAACTAACTTCCGCCTAATAAATCCCTCTTCAAGGCATCTAACTTCATACCTCAGGAATCACGACAATTGATTCCACTACACTTATGAGTTTCGTATAGGTTCAAATGTGTCGACTACAGTTACAAATGTTTAGAAGGGATGTTTCCACTTCAGAAATTATAGTGAAAAGGTGGTTTACAAAATTTTGGGCAAGGAAATTTCAACAAAGGAGATCCGGTCGCCCTAACGAGGTTGATGATCATAGGAGATCGCTAGAAATCTAACTGACATGTCAACAGCATGTTTCCAAGTTTGATATTTGGATCTCACACCCTTCTAAGCGAAGAAAATAAAATATCTCGGATCACTGTTTGCCGTCCACAGCTAGAGGGACAAAATCTTTCAATAATCTCCTTACAAATCTACGATGAATAATGGATTATCTTATGATAACCACGTAATCTGCTTCTACCAAATTTTGGGTGTTTCCCAAATTAAAATATTAATATCTCAAACTAAACTTTATATATTAATATTTATTTTTAAAAGTAACAATCTTTAAAAATCTAATTATAAAGCTGCATTTTACTTCTGCAATTCTTTTATAAATTCTTGAATTTTATTGATTTAAATCAATGAAGATGAAGTGTAACATATATGTATAAATTTAGTGTATGTAGTGATTATTACAAGTAATGGGATGAACATAGGAAGTACTAGATAGTAATAATGGAGACTGGTTGCCCTGGGAAAACTTCCCAACACCTGCAGCGTAGCTAAAGTTGAATTTACGATAGCACTATGTTGTCACATGGTATAAATTTCTTACCACCGCTTTCCTGTGGCTGGGATTCTATTCTGACTTATATAATACAGAATCATAAACAATGAAAAAAAATTATAAATTTCAATGTTTTATTAAATAAAATAATTATTTCATACAATATTGATTTACTGTAACCAATTTGTAAGTTAGGCCAAAAATGTCTTTCCTTTCTTTTATTTCTATTTTTTTTTTTTTTTTTAATTTAAGGCACGTCATCATCTATAGTCATTGGCGCCTGGAGCCTTCTCAGTGCACTGCCGGCCTCCGGAAACTGTAGAGGCTTCTAGGAAGAAAAAAATCTAAGGGTAGCACAGCTTGAATCGAACCCGGATCCTCCACGTGGGAGTTCAGTACACTAACCACTTAGCTATTCCCCTCCCTTTTTATTTCTATTTAAAAATAACTAGATCACAGTCAACACCGTGCCTGTCTTCTTTTGGATAGCCTAATATTGTTAATTTTAGATTAATTGCCTTTCTTATTTTCATGTATGCAACACTATAGCACTAATTATTGACGAATAGAGAAATTTCAAACATTTTGGAAACGAGGCGTCTTTTAATTAGTATTACAGGCTACTCAGCATTTAGTGAAGCCTGCGTTCATTTGTCTGGTAATTAGGATAGTTGAGCTATAAGTAGAGATATCTTTAAAGGTGTTCCTTTATTCTTTCCCTTATGTGACAGCTGATGAATTATATATATTTTTTTTTTTTCAAATTTTCCAAAGGATATAAATATTTCTAAGTATATTGATTTAGAAAGATTAAATTATTAACATCTATATTCAAAAAAATTTATCTATTAGACATTACAAAATATAAAAAAGATCTCGCCGGCTTGAGAATAACATATTATAGCATTAACTACATCTCGTTCTTAATCAACGTTAGATGTTTCAATCAACATTGATATGGATTAATATAAATTCTGTTATTTTTTTGAAGTCATTACCATTTAATATGTTTATTTGGTACAAAATAAATAAAAAATTGAACCTAATTTCGGTAACGAGTAATCAGGTAACAAATTAAAATGCAGTAGTTCTAATAATGGCCCTAGCTTTTTCCTTTGCGAGCGCAAACTTATTACTAAACAGTGTAACTCTCCTCTAAAGACTATGTAAAGTTGTTGGTGTGATATCTTGTTGTATGTTTGTAAGTGTTGTAGCACGAGCGGTTTTGTAAAGGAGCATGTGAGTGTGCTTCAGATAGAGATAGAAGTATTAGAAATAAGCAAGAGATCACCAATGTTTAAAAAAAAAAATATATTATTCTCTAAATGAATTTAAATACTTAACAATATCACAACAATATTACTTAATAAATCAATTATTTATCTAGATTAAATGTTAAAACTCTTATAACTTGCACTGAATTTAAGTGAGCGATTCCTGATACAAAATGTTCTGGTTGAATGTTTAAAATTCAGACTGGTCTGGTTGAGTGCAGAATTTAGATTCTTTCTTGAAAAAATGCCTTCTTTTGGTAGTACAAATCCTCCACTGTGAGAAGGGGCAAAAAGACAAAGCTACCAAAGTTCTGTGACCTCTTCTGTAACGGTGTTCTTTACCTGAACAGTCCCCTTTTGCTAGCGAATGTTAGAATATCCTTCAAATAATGATCTTCTTCAAATAAAACATATTTTCATTTACTTCTTCCACTGCAACTACTTCTTGATTTCAACTGACCGACAAACAGTGGAGTCGTCCAAATATGGATTAATTAAATTATAAACATAATTACATTATAATAATTAGCACAATCTAGTATGTTTTCTTGTTTTTACTTTTTTCCATTTTAAAAACTTGGAGCATTAAATATTACCTCGCCTGATGGCAAGAACCGTAACCAATAAAAGTCTTCTGAGGTACTAGTTGAAATTATTGCTAGTTGAAACAAATTTTTATAAAAAATTATATCTTTTCTATGTATATTACTTTCTAGTTATAGTTAAATTTTAAATAAATGGCATTCTATTTGTTTTTATCATGCTAGTTTCATTATATGAATGTGAAAGTGGAGGACAATTTGCATGATTTTCTTAAATGTATTTGTATTTACTATGTTAAAATATTTAGAGATTATACAATTCCTATTTAAACTCCACGGATATTATTGTAATAATATAAATCTTACATATATTTAGTTGTTTAAAGGAATATCCAAATATATGGGTTAAAATAGTTTATTAGGCAAGGTTGTTTGTTAAACCAACTAATCCTGGCCCTCTAGATTATCCTTTCTAGATATTATTATGATGTAAATTCAGTAAGGACCTTGGTTGGTGGCTGAGCAAAATACGTCTAATATTCATTTGGGACAAACATCGTTTTAGTAAACCAAATACTACAAAACCCTTCCCTTATAATGATGATCTCACTATATTTAGATAGAACAATGTAAATTATATATCACTTGTGAATCTCGTACTAAAGATTTTAAACTTAGTTAAGTTTGTCATTAAAATGGTTAAGATTTTAGATTTAGCTGTATCTCCGAACTTTATGTCCGCCTGTTCTGTTTACTTTATATTGTTTGAAATAATCTACCGCTGTATATTTAAAACGTTAAGACTGGCTGTTGAATCTTGGTGATGAGCAATGTCAATAATAAATTAACATGAATAAAATTAATATTTCTTACCTCTCATTAATTTCATCCAAATCAATCCTTTCGAGGTGGGTCACACATTTAATATCTTTGAAGTTCGCTCTACACTCAATATTGCCGAGCAGAGGCACTTCAAGATTTTCTTGGAAGGCCCTTCAAAGATTCGCAAAATTTATATCTCCTAATTATAGTCCTGGTTACTGAGCATTACCTCTTAAGGAAAAAGCGTCTACATAGTATAGCAGATCCAAATTGTGACCAGAAGAAACACGAAATACCATTTTATTTGTTTATTAATTTTAAAAATTGAAGTTGTTATAGTTTCCGATTTCATTGCTTTCAATAGTATTCTATTTCCTGTTCACTTCATATATAAACCAGTTTTGGATATTAATTTTTAATCCTAATTTTTTGTGAGCATTGTGCTCTCAAGCGATTTGGCGTTTGTAATTTGGTGCCGAATTCGAGGTCGGAGTTTCACTTGCCTCAGCCATAGCGTTTCTAAATATGACAGGGCTGATATGAGCTGTATAAGATGGGAGGCAGAATGGACTCTTCGGTGGCCTGAATGCATTTTCTTCTTTAAGAGATCTGAATTGCTTCAGACTCTTCAAAAATTCTTAATTATTCATTACATATCCTACAAGTTCCTTACAAAGACTGGCCCCTCCTTAACTGCAACATTCCATCCAATTCTGTCTCTTTTTTTTCTAAAGCCAATTACACTCCAACATTGTTTTATCCAAACAAGAATGAAAGATTTCTTTCTTCATTTCCTTCCTTTCTTTTTAACATTTACATTGCATTTCCTAATCCTGCAACGTTCTTTCTAACTATGATAAACGAGGTTTTTTTAAACAAAAATGTTATCACATCCTGTTCCGTCACACAGTTATGTGGTTGTTCGTTGCTTCTTATCTTCCAGGTAGGTATCCAGGTTCTTGTCCTTTATGCGGAAAGCAAGATTTACCAGTCGCAGAAGGCTATTGTAGAAAAAAAGTTATAATTTCATTTACAGTTTTGGGACATTCGACCTTCTTTTTTCTGAAATGTTTTTGAACATCTTGTAATGTTTATAAAGTTTGAGAAAATTGACATAATAAATAAAATTGTTAACTTCCTAACTTCCCTTTCAAGATCAGAGCCACCGCTGACCGGCCTGATTTCCACAGCAATGAGAGAAAATAAATAAACAATGTATATACGTAGATGGGGATAAATGGATGGTATTCATTTTAAGCCTCTTTTCAGCTCACCTATTTGTTATGGGAAACCTTTTACACCTATCTCTTTCAGCAGGTTTTATACCTAATGGGATTTTATTAAACTTATTTGCTTGAACAATTTGCATCTCAAACAATTTCTCTTTTAAACAATTGCTTGCTGAACCATTACTCACCACAAAATAATAAACATTAATAATCTAATATTAATAATTATTATTATTAAATTATTAATATTTTTATTTTGTTTATTTTATTATTAGTATTTTTATTATTATATTATTACTTTTATTTATTATTATTTAATAAGAATAATAATACACAGAGAAGTGGTTACTGTACAGGACATGAGGCCAGCGGTGCTATCCTTAGATTTTTCTCTTCGTAGGAGCCTCTTCAGCTCACTGTCCGGTGATGGACCGTGTCTATAACGAGAGACACTGACCAGGGAGACCGCAGTGCACTGAGAAGGCTGCGGGGCGCCATCACCATAGATATTAATGCGCCTTAAATTAAAAAAAAAAATACACCATAGACGATTCGCAAGAAAAAAAAAAATGAAACAATCGTAGTCCTTTCTCTTGCAGTCATTAAGTACTAGTAAAACACTTCGAAGGATAAAATTTCAATTTACAGTGAAAAACGTTTAACAAGAAAAACGCTTAACATGAAAAATCGGTTAACACGAAATCATACTGTGGTCCCGACAAAATTCTATGTAATTTCATACATTGTTTTTTTTTCTTTAACACGAAAAGATTTCGCTTCTCGGAAGAACAAAACATACCTTTTTTCTGCAGTCACATCGTTACGCAGAATTTTGGCTTATTTTGTTTCGTTATATGGAACAAAATAAACAATGGCTGCCACTGTTGCTAGATTTCCACTTGTCTTTGAGTAGGTAAAGACACCGCCATTGTCAAAAACCATTTCAGTTAGTTATCGAATTCAGTGAATTTTGTGTTTTGATTTTTTTTGTAATTTTAATACATAAACTCATTTTTTGACGTTACAATGGCAGAGAAATCGGTACGAAAACAAACTGGCTATTTTATCGTTTAACATGCAATTCTTTTAACACGAAAAAAATATTTCAGTCCCCTCAGTTTTGTGTTAAACGTTTTTTCACTGTATTTTGCTAATAAACTTCTAACTATAGCTCACACTATTAAAATAAAATATTTGGTGTGGTAGTAGTTGGTGTAGCACGAGCGGTTTAGTAAAAGGGGCTTGTAAGTATATATGTTTAAGAGAGTGAAGTATCAGAAATAAGAAAGTAGTCACCACTGCTAACAATAAATATATTCTATAAAAGTAATAACTACAAATTATTTGCAAGATATTATAAACTTATTAATATGCACTGATGCTAAGAAAGCGAAAAAACAAGTGTTCTGCTTCGGTGTCTACAACAAAAACTGTCTCAGTAAATGATCTAGAATAAAGACAAATCTCTATCACTGGCATTAGTTTTAAAAGAGCGATTCCTGAAGTTATGGTTCTGGTTTTGAAAGCAGAATGGCGACTGTCCGAAAGAATGCCTTCTCTTACAAAAACAGTTGGCCAAGTGGCATTGTATTAATTTAACGGATTTTTTGAGCCTTTGTCTCTTTATAGCAAATAGTATCTGGCTCTTTTCACTGCACTATGATACATTTAAAATATTAACGAAATTCTATTTTTCAAACTATAAAATTGTAAAACTATTTTTTAAAACTATTTTTCTTTCGTTTCTTTCTTCCACTACAAAAACAACTCAACATCTATTGTCATTTTCCTCACACCCCCCCCCCCCAATACTCCAAAACAATTACAAAATACTTGTGAGAATAAATACATAAATAAAAACAAAATTAATTTTGAAAATGAAAAGTTTTCAACTTATTTATAAGATGCAAACTTATTAGGGTATGTTGATTTTTAATGAATAAAAATATAATAAGTACATGCAACAAAGTTTAGTTCTAATTGGCATTCTATTTTTAAAGTAAATGTGTGTGAGAGTTGAAAATGCGGGTGTTGAATGTGGTTTAAATGGAAGTGGAATAAACATTTATAAACTATCTGTGTGCATTGTAAAGTTTTAGAGCGTACAACTTATGTAGTAGTTAACAGCTGCTTCTTTTATTTGTTAATATAAAATGTTAAAAGTTAACCAACAAGAGGATGCTATGTTAATTTTTTTTTTTTTAATATTCATTTATTTTATGGATAAAGAGTTGTCTTTGCTGCCTTAATTATAAAAATAAGAATAATATCATAACATTAATAGCAACTGATATAAAACATGATTCTTTTTTTGTTTTTTGTTTTAAACTTAATAAAATTATATCATTACTAAAAAGGAACACTTTTATAATTAAATTAAATTTTCAGGTAGTATTGTTGACGTTTATCTCTCTCTCTTTTCTCTTCTTACGCTTTCTTCTCACTCTCAGTCTAGAATAAGATATTATCCAGAAGAATTTTTTTTTTTAATAAAAGAAAATAACTGTTGGTAATTAATTTAGTACCAAGACTCGACTAATTTTTTTTTTTTTATTTAAATTCATACTTTCTTCTTTTACTCTGCAATTTTACCAGTCCGCTTATCATTAATTAAATCAATGTGAAATTGTAATTTTTTTTAATGAGTTCCTTATCCTACTAATTGTAGGAGTGGAAAATTGGATCATATAAAATATTTTTATGATTATGAGATTGTTTGTTTAACGAAAGTGTGAGTGTATGTGATTGGTGTTTGGTGTGTGTATCTGTTTCCGTTAGTGTATCCTTTATGTTAGTAAATCGTTAACCAAAAGAGAAAATGAAAATCCAATAAAGCTACATTTTGATATTCCTTTTTACTTTCTCTTACTCCTAGTAAGAGAGGAAGTATTGTAATTGTGTCAAATTTTCGATATCGAATTTTCATCGGAAATATCCGTTTTGAAGTCCCCTCAGTCCAAAAAAGTGGTTTTTAGCAAATGGATCTTTTTTTTTTTTTTTTTGTTTTTTTTTTTTTATGTGTGTGTGTGTGTGTGAATGTAGACAGCATAGCTCAAAAACGAAAAATCGTAGAAAGTTGAAACTTGATTTTCCGTTTAGTTATCAAAGTGGCATCTGACAGTACGTTATATGTCAAAATTCTTCAACCGGAAGTACCACTTCACTAGTTTTTTTTTTTTTTTTTACTTTTTTGCGATTTTACCAAAAATAGCTCCAACGATTTCCTTCAAACTTCGCATATCAAGTACACATTCAACGAGCTACAACTTTTATTTGAAACATTTCTCCGGAAAAATTCATTTAAGGGGGGTACTTTTGGAGGACGGGTGAGATTACGGTTACCTCTAAAAATGCTATTTCAGTTTATTAGACAATTCTGTCATCTAAATAATGTTAATTAGAATTAAATGTATTGTAGAAATTCCAAGTTTGAAAAAAAAATCTGGTCACCGCAAGTCCATTTACTTTACCACTTTACTGATTTTGTCACTTTTTTCGCAAATCGTCGGAAAATGGCTTCGATGGATTTTCTTGAAACTTCTTATATAAACAACACATACAAAGATATACAACTTTTATTTAAAACATTTCTCTGGGAAAATTCATTTAAGGGCACTTTTTGGTGAGGGATAGGGTTATGTTTTTCTCTAAAGTGCTATCGTAGCTGATTATACAATTTCTATCATCCAAACATAATTAATTAGAAATAAATGGATGGCCCCAAAATTTGAGTTTCAAGAAAATTAGTAAACCGGAAGTGCGCTTTTACTGAACAGTTTTTTTAAAATTTGGTACACTAACAATAAAATTTATCAATTATAGTTTAGAGAACTGGAGAAAGAGAAAGTTGTGACACCAGATTTTTTTTTAATTACTTAGTATTTTATTTCATTTTTTTATGTATTTCATAGCAAGAATTGTAATCTTTTTTGTTTTATTCATTTATTTATTCATGTTCATTTTCTCAATGCAGTTGCTATCCTTACATTTTTATTTTCTCTTACTCCTAGTAAGAGGAAGTATTGTAATCATGTCAAATTTTCGCTATTGAGTTTTCACCGGAAATATCCGTCGTTTCGAGTCCCTCAGTCCAAAAAGGGTTGTTTAGAAGGTCTGCTGTTGGTTTTTTTTGTTTTTATTTTGTGTTTTTTTTTTTTTTTTTTTTTTTTTTTTTTTTTTTTTTTTCGTTTCTGTGTGCTGCGTTGTGACTGTGTGTATATATGTGGAACAGCGTAGCCTAAACAACGAAAAATCGTAGAAAGTCTGGAACTTGATTTTCGTTTAGTTATCACACATGGGATCGACAGTGGTGCATCTGTCCCATTCTCACAACCGGAAGTACACACTTTACACCCCCAACCACACCACCCAAAAAAATTCCAACACCAAACGCCCCAAAACAAACACACAAAATTCCCCCCAAACCCCCCCTCCCACTCCCACAACACAAAAAACAAAGGTTTTTTTTTTTTTTTTTTTTTTTTTACGTTTTTGCGATTTTCTCAAAAATGGCTTCAATGATTTTCTTCAAACTTGGTATATCAACTCCATAACTACACATACAAACAGCTACAACTTTCATTTGAAACATTTCTCCGGGAAAATTCATTTAAGGGCAGTTAGGGGGAGGAGTGGGGTTAGGTTTTCATCTAAAGTGCTATTTCACTTTATTAGACAATTCTATCATCTAAATAATGTTAATTAGAATTAAATGTGTTGTTGAAATTCCGCGTTTGAAAAAAATCGGATTACCGGAAGTGCGTTTACTTTACCACTTTACTAAATGATTTTTCCAATTTTTCGCGATTTTCTCAAAAATGGCTCTAACGACTTTCTTGAAACTTCTTATATAAACTAAACATACAAATATCTAAAACTTTTATTTAAAACATTGCTCTAGGAAAATTCAATTAATTATACAGTTCTATAATCCAAACAAAATTAATTAGAAATAAATGGATGGCTAAAATTCCGAGTTTCAAGAAAATTAGTAAACAGGAAGTGCGCTTTTATTGAACCGTTTTTTTTTTCAGTTTTCGACGAATTTCAAATACTTTGGTGCACAAACTATAAAATTTGTCAATTATAATTTTGAGAACATGCCGAGTAACAGCAGACAGTGCTGTGAGTGTTTCACACCAGATTTTTTTTTTTTATTATTACTAGTTTTTTTTTTTAATTAGCAATGCAACATAATTTACTGATAATTAGCAGTAATGATTATGAAACTTATACCAGCAGAGAAGTCAGCAGGGCCGTAAAACGAACATTGAACATTCTACAAAACTTGGTTTATGAAAAAAAATCAGCTGTTTAATTCCCTGATATTCTCAATTTTAATTTATGATGTGGCAATTTGGGGATTTGGGGATCTGGAAATAATTGAAAGAACTCTAGTGAAATTTAAGAAAAGATTGTTTCTGGGGCCATGTCATACTTTTGATGTACTGATAGATCGTAGGTTCTGATAGGTTACTGATAGATTTACTGATGAATACTGGATCTATAGTAATTATAAAAGAATCACCAAAGGAGTTCTGCAAGGAGAATCTTTTTCCCCGCTCCTCATTTCAGTATTCCTTTCGGATTTTTTAAGATTCTTTTATGAAAATGAGTTTTCTGGAATAAGGTGCGTGGAATAAGATTCGCATTCTGACGCTCAAATTAGATTAAATACGCTTAAAAAGTGTTGTGCCCAAAATTTTCTGTACGTAAACAACAAAAAAGTAAAGACATGGTTTTCCGTTCGTCACTAAAATTGAAAAAAAAATCTGTTGGTATTGCAAGTAGAGGTTACATCGTTAGAATATGCGAACGTTATACGTATTTAGGTATTTCCCTTTAGCTAGCTGTACAGGTAATTTTCGTTTGGCTTTTAGTGGTTTTTCTTTTTTTTTTAAATAAAGATTTACAAACAAACAGCAGGAAGAGTGAAATAGATTTTAATTAAATGAAAAGCAATTTCTTGGCAGACTGTAACGCGGCTGTTTAATTCCACTCAGCTGCTACAGTTCTCTATGCTATTGAAATATTGTTGCTTGGTAAATTGGAAAGTATTGGAAAAATACAAATGGCTTTCTATAAAAATTTGTTTTATTTACCTCCGATGCACAGTCCATCTTTTGTTAGGTTAGAAGAAGGTTTCAAACCACTTAATATAACGATAAAGTTACTGATAAAGCTTCACAGTTTTAGTTTTGAAATTAATTGTAAGGGATATCTATTCTTTTTTAAGATGTATTTGTCCTTGCATTAAAAAAACAAAAATTGTAATTCAAAGATTCAAAAAACATCTACTTCATTAAGAACGATGTTTTATTGTATAGTACTCAACTGTTTTCATATGTTTAGTTTATATAATTTATAATATTCCTTTAATATAATCTAGTAACTTCTTGGCCGACTAGATTAGGGGTTGTTTATTCATATTTCAGATGCTGTAGCTTTCTATGCTGCTGAATTATGATCGCTTCGTAAACGAATATAATATAATTGATTTACTCTAAGTCTTTAGAAATCGCCTAGCCTGTAGGACAGTCAGCTTTCAAATATGAAGGAGAAATAAAGGCTTTAGAATCGGCACTAATAGCCCTAATAGGAAAACCCAAAAAGAAGGCGTAATGATTGATTATTGGTGGATTTGCAAGCTGCCATCATTGTTATGGCCGACCCAAAACCCAATGCCTCCATAAATGTATTTGAATTCCTGACCTGGTCATTGTGGAATTTTTGGAATCGATCGGCTTTCTAAAGAAGATTCAAAGAAGGCTCAGCCCAAGAAACTGATAACCTTCCTAGATCAATAAAGAAACAAAGATATGGATAGCTAAGGAGTTAAAGGATGATTATCGGGGGAGGGCAAAGGAAAAAAAGTAGGCCGAACTTCCGTAGGAAGTCAACGGTCGTAACCCGGTTATAATCTATCGTGAAGAGAAGCCGGGGATCTGTTCAGAATGAATATGGCCTGATTATTTGCAGAGCTATTACTTGCATCGTTTTGCGTGGTTGATTTTGCTATTTGCACGTTATACCACATAGAGGATATGATGTCACTGCATCTGGTCACGGGTTCTACCTTACAGTACAAACAGTATAAATGTGAAAAATTGAGCCAGTCGTGAAATGGCTAAAGTTGGTCACGACAGCGCATAAGGGAAAAAAAGTTTATTATAATTAAAATTTGAGAACATGATTTGTTTTGTTTTCTTAGATCTAGTATTTACTTGTATAATGGAGTTGATGAGGAGTGAAATTTGGATTGATTAATTAGACGAGATATAATATAACTATAAGTTTACACAAACTGCACTGGACTTGTAATGATAGAATAAAAGGTGGGAGTAGAGATATGACACGATGGTATGACTCGATGCGATGTATGGTTGATTTTGATAGATGGATGTCTAGATCTCTCACTGGCTTATATACAGGTTCTAGCCCACTCCACTCTAGCCTGCTTAAGTGAGAAGAGTACCAGAGAGAGTCTGTTTTCTCTCGGTCGGGCTTGTGTTCTCTCTCTCTTGCCGTTACACTTGCACTATTACTTTCTGTTCCTCCTAGTAAGAGGAAGTATTGTAATCGTGCCAAATTTTCGATATCGAGTTTTCACTGGAAGTATCTGTTTTTAGGTTCCCTGAGTCCAAAAAAGTGGTTTTTAGAAAATGGTGTGTGTGTGTGTGTGAGTGAGTTTGTGTATGTGAACAGCACAGCTCAAAAACGAAAAATCGTAGAAAGTGCAAATATTCCGTTTAGGTATCACCATGGGATCCGACAGTACGTTACCTGACAAAATTCTTCAACCGAAAGTACCACTTTATTGAATTTTTTTTTTTTTTTACTTTCTCGCAATTTTCTCAAAAATGGCTCCGACAATTTTCTTGAAACTTATAATATCAACTACACATACAAACATCTACAACTTTTATTTAAAACGTTTCCCTGGGAAAATTCATTTAAGCGCACTTTTGAGGGAGGCGTGGTGTTAGTTTTTCCTCTAACGTGCTATTTCAGTTTACTATACAATTCTGTAATGTAAATAATATTAATTAGAATTAAATGTGTTATTGAAATTTTGAGTTTAAAGGAAATCGGATAACCGGAAATGCATTTTTACTGAAAAGTATTTTTGAGTTTTCTGATATTTTCCCGAAAAAGGCTCCAACGATTTTCTTTAAACATGGAATGTGACATATAAAACACATATAAAAAGCAACAACTTTTATTTGAAACAATTCTTCTGGTAAAGTCACTTAAGGAGGGGTGCTTTGGGGGGGGGGGGGAGGGCGGTTATTATGTTTTTCTCTAAAGTGCTATCCATAGTTGGATTATACAGTGTACCATCCAAACAAAATTCATTCAAATAAATAGATTGCCAAAATTCCGAGTTTCAAGAAAATTAGTGAACCGGAAGTTTACGCTTTTACTGAACAATTTTTTTTTTTCAGTTTCCAACGCATTTCGATGAACTGCGACAAATTACATTAATTTTATACCACTAACTATAAAATTTATCAATTACAATTTTGAAAACTGAAGTAAGAGAAAGTTGTGTGAGTGTTTCACACCAGATTTTTTTTTTTTTGTTTCTCTATTATTAACAACTATCCAATTCCTTTCTTATACAATAATAAAATTTAAACGATAAAATTTTAGGTTTTATGAAAGATTCCGTCAGGGAAAAGTTTAGGAAACGATAATTTAGAGGATCATTTAGTCTTGACCTCAATTAGGGCAACTTAGCAAACCAAAGTTGTCCTAAAAAGCAGTAAATGAATTCAATTGCTGGTTATGTTGTATCCATTGTAGGAATAAACTTTTATTTTCTAATTTTTAGTTAAAAAAATTCTAGAAAAAAAAAACTAATTAACTACATAAAAGTGGAAATTGTTTCTTATTTAGTAAGCCAAGATAAGAAAAAAAGTATTAAATGTGGGACGGCATGGTTAGATGTTAGCCACAAATATGGTAAATATGGTCTACGTACAGTTTCATAATCATATAATAGTGAGTAAACCATCTGGTTTCTAACATGGCCAACTTACCTACATACTACTCTTGCTTTGAATACGTGATCAACTTAACTTCACTATCAGCCGCATTCTCATCCCTTACAGTTTGGTAGCACGTGCTGAGGAGACCCCCACTAAGACCTTTTGTTTATCGTGTTATCATAATCACGTACTCACTATCTTTGTGGTTAAACAATTGCATTATATTATTTTTTTAATATTATTACTTTGTATTATTTGAATAAAAACATATAATTAAATATTTAAATATTAAATAAATTATTATTTCCGCCTAGATTTGTTACTTTCAATGTCCATTACAAAGAAAAGGTAAGTCACACGTTAGAAGCAAACAGCTTAGTTAAGCCGTGGAGCCTCATTTCGAACACTTTTTTTTTGGGACAGTCTATTAAAATTATGGAGAAGCAAATTCTCCGAGGCGATGTTTAAATGATTATGGAATATGAGCTTCTTAAGGAGCACTGGTTTAAAAATTCGCCTAGGTGACACGGTTTGGATGGTAACATACCTGACACTTGAACCTAACGGACGGACTATCTTTAAAAGGAAGAATTAGTAAATTGAGACTGCGCATCCTCTTACCTAGTTAGAGAAATTAATAAAGATGATTAATTACAGAATTAACTAAAGAACACTGTCATATTATTAGAATATAAAAATACGCATCAAGACTACCTTGGGGAAAGTTGTTTCTCTATTTCAGAATTTATTAAGACGAATCAAGTCTTTTCGAAGAGGTGTGCTTTTGTTTCGCTTTTTTTCTGTGAAGTTATTTTTTATTTTAACTAGCTGACCCGGCCACGCTTCGCTGTGGTTAAGTCTGATTTTTAGGAAAGTAAACAGAAGTATTACAGTTAACATAGATTCAGCAAGAAAACACATCATTCAATTTAACACCCTACATTCGTTTTCTAAATTCAAACTGCACATTGCAAAGTTTGTCCCTGCGCTTTATTGATAGTCATAGCGAACGCAAGGCGTATTGGAAATTGAAGTCGTTTGAACTCGAACGGCATATCTGTCGAAATGAGTGGTATCGTGGAAGTAGTACGTCTTCACCTTTATGAGGTCCAATGAGAATTGTTGCTTCAATTAGATTATTCATCAATTTTTTAACTACTAATCGTATACCATTGCATAACTTTGGCTGATTGATGTTTCGGAGTAATATAATTGGCACTCCAATTTTCAAATTTAGAATGTGGGGTGGTAATCCGGGAACATCGAGATGCAATAAGAAAATTAATATTATAATTATATAATAATTTTTATAATATAATTTTATATATATATCTATAAAATTATATATATATATTATAATATATAATATTAGATAGTTTTTACGCATAATAAAATATTTTACATTGCTTTTGTCGATGACGTAATAGCAATTTAAAGAATTATCAGTACAAATAAACTCAATTATTTTTATTCCTCACAGAAAGTTGTAATTTTTTTTTTTTTTTTGAGATCTGAGTGTTGCTATGTCACACCCTAGGTTGCATAAATAGGTACTGACTTGTAAGGTAGTCCGTATGTAGAATGGAAACACTAACTGGACAGTGGCTAGATACAAGTACAGATTCTGCATTATACAATATTACACACCAAGTGTACTATAAATAGAACCTCTCTATTTTCCAAAGACCTTAGAATTAGAAGAGAAATAAAACCACAAGATTTCTCACTAACGAGAAAAGTTCCATTTTTTTAATAAGGGCAAAGATAGACACAGCGATTTGTTCCCAATCGTTTAACAAATCACACTGAGCTGTTTTATTAAGCGAGTTGTACAGTGATCGATGCGGTTTGCAGCAGTATGGACGACGTCGTGTATTGTAATGTGCACACGTTTGGGAGAAATGATAAAAAAAAAAAAATATATAAATTAGGATTTTGTAATTATAAGTAAAGTATATTAGTAGAGAAACAATTAATATTGGTTGTTATTTAGTGCAATTTCAAGATTGGGTTTTTACGAAGGTTTGGTGATGCATTAAGGAACAGTTAGAAAGGTAGAATACCTTTGGTTAAAATAAAAGGAATTTTCCTTCCTTTCTCTCTTGAATAGAGGGAGGGTTGTGTATATATGTAGTGCCTCAAATAGGTGAGGATCAAATTTTTGTGGTTCTGGAAAGAGTGCTCATGGTCGATGATATATGTGTTTAAAGTGCTATACGAAATTCAAGGCCCAACCTTCAAGTCCTAACACTTTTAAGATTGTTATCATAATTGTTACTTAGTATTATTATTATTATTTAAAGAATGAGATTTTGATATGATAGATTGATGATTTTGATTATGTAAACTGTATTTATTTTTGAATTGCGTATTATATTTCTTTTTTTATGTTTATTCGTTTGCTTATTTATTATCCCTCATAAATTCAGGTAAACACAGACCTCACGAAATCCCTTTTGAAAAGTTTCCAAACTATAATTATAATCATGAATTATAAATTCAAATATTTAATTTACCCCCCACAATACAAATCATATTACAGTATTTGTCAATATTGTATTTGCATCGTAAAATTTATTAAAAAAAAAAATACTAAAACAAAGAATGTGGATAGATCCAATTATCAAAGAAAGGCAACTAAAAGGGCATTTTCATACGTTTTTTGCTGAAGATAAAGAATTTTTCAACTTTACTAAGAAGTCGCGAAGTACTTTTGATGAATTACTCATAATTTGCCAAGAAAAACTAACAAAGAAAGATACACACGTGAGAAAATCAATAATACCAAAGGAAAATTTGGTAATAACTATCCGGCATATTTTTCCACAGCCATTTCTAGAACAAAACGAGTCAACAAACGCCCGTGTCTGAACAGAGCTATGTGAATACATTAAAACACCTTACGCTTCGGGTAAGTTAAACCGACTTCATTCCTCATATCAACCACCTACCGACGCTGTCTTGAAACTGCCGCACGAAATGAAACGCTCGGCACCGCTCGACACTATTATGATATATTCCATGACATATCCGACTCGTTCAACGCTACGGTTAAAACCGCTGTGTCTATCTTTATCCTAAATGTTTTGTTGCTTTTAGGTGAGGGAATATGCATTCAATCGCAACTAAGAGGAATGAGTGACATGCTTTCTTCCAAAAAACTTCTCTATTATCAATTGTTTCAATAAAAAGTGATAAAGGAAAAGTTTTCAGTGAGATTAGTTAGCTCTTTATATGAGTTAGTTTTCCAGTTTACAAAAACCGAGTGTTGTGGTATTGGCTCGTATATGGCTGAAAACACCGTTAACGAAAGTCGCAGTACTACTAATCAATCGATTTTATTCAAACTTGAATTTTTTGCAAGACATTTTTCTCTGGAATATTTTGTATTTGGAAGGATTTAAAATTTACTGATATGACTATTTAAAAGAAAGCGTAACGCGTCCCCCCCCCCCACACACACACAGAGAGAGAAGCGTATTATATACTTCTCTAAAATCAATTTTTAGTGCAAAAAAAAAATCAAACTTATTTCAAATGCAAGTTTAACCTAATTAGTTACATGGAAAATTGTGATTACACAATCTAATTTAAGTGATTAGCATACAATTTATTAAACATCTCAATTATAATATAACGTATATGTAATTTAGTCACAATAATGTAATAACAATTTCTCTAATCAGCATTAGATTAATGCTAGAAATTTGTTAGTTAATCGATTGGAAATGTAATATGACATATTATGTATAATGTGTGTAGGTGTTGTGTCCTAGCCTTGCACACCGATCTATAGTTAGTTATTCGTCGTATGTCGTATACCATTCACTCCCACTATCACAAATCTCTCTATTTTATCTACATTCTTTCCACAAGATTTCTCATTCCTAATTAACATTTAAATTGGTTGAATTTTGTATCAAACCAATTGACTTTTCTTTTTTTTTAACTCAACTGGATTTAATTTATTGAAAATAAATTTGCTTTGAAATATATACATACAGTAAATAAAGGCAAATACGGGGCAATTTGAATTAAAATTCTATAAATCTAATAACTATAAATTTAGAATTCAATATAAACAATGTTTTAGGTTTTCTTCTATTTTTTTCTTTTTTTTTGTAATTTAAGGCGCGTCAACATCTATGGCCATTGGCGCCCGTAACGTTCTCAGTGAGTGTTCTCTCGTTAAGACAACACTGTCCATCACCAGACACTCAGCTCCTAGGATTTTCCAAATGTTATACTATATTCAGACTAAATTTGTTGGTGTTTAATTTATTTGCCAATGTTTTAGTTTATTAATTAGCTATTCGTATGTAATTAAAAAAATATATATATGCTTTTTTAAACATCAGAGCACCATAGACATTTTCCGTGATAGCCTGCTTTTTTTTTTGTGGTCATCGACCGGTTTCGGGCGTTCGCCCATCTTCAGGATGCGTTTGTCAAACAATGTGATAAATACAGACTTGCACAGAGCAAATTCAGTTTTACATACTGACTAGTATTTTAAATATATTTAAAAATTAAACTCTTAAACTAGGTCCAATAGGGGTAGGGTGATGACATCTCAGTGGAAAAAGGAACACGTGTTTGGGTGTTTAAAGGGGGCATATTTTTCTTAAAATGGAAACATCCAACACGTGGACGTCTAATCTTAAACTCCGTTGTAGGAAGGAGATTCACTTTATAATTAACTATCTATACTATCTTATTATTCTGGTTATTTATTTATTTATTTATAACAGCGTGAAATATCACTGCGTTATCCGTGTGCTTTTGTGATATAGTCACTGGCAAGAAAGCACAGATTACGAGTTGTATGATCGTAAGATAGTATAGATAAATAAATAATATTTTTGTTAAACAAAATAATCAAAACAAAGAAACAATCAAACAATATATATGAGCAAGTTGTTTAATGACACTAAACATATTTCGCATTTCGCTTTTTTAAACGTTAAAAATATACTGTTGGGATCGTCTGGCCTGTTGGGATTCTGCCAGGAAACTGCAAAAAATATTTCTTTTTACAAATTGTAAATTAATTTAAAAATGTATTTGTAAATGTAATTCCACTAAAAAATTAGTGGCTAAAGTTGTATTTTTTAGCATTTACGTGATTGACCACCTAAAATAGCCTTTGCAACTATTACATAAAAGCCACTGAATATGGGAAATACTTAAATTTCGTTGCAACACAAAAGATAATTTTTTTTTTTTTTAATTTCTAGAGATTAAAAGTAAAAACCAGTGTGGTCATTTTTCAATTAAATAATTTCTTTATGTTTAGATGAAATTGCTAAAATATATTAATAATCTTAAACATAGAAATATTATTAAATTTAAAATCAATTTAATAATAATTAAATTTAATTTTGCTTAACTATAAGATCAGAACCGAACTTATTGCAAAATTCTTCCGTTATTTTGTGTGTTTTTCTGTGTTCTGGGAGCATTTATACGCATCAGCGTGTGTTTTCATAACGTGAATTTTCATAACGCTTAGTAATTTTTTTTATTTTTTTTTATATACTATATTAATTGCAATTGAACTGAAAGATTTCCAGCTGTCGTTAAAGTTGGACTCATAAACATAGTGTTTACCAAGTTTTATGTCGATCAGCCATGTTACCTTCACAGTGGAGTCATCTCCTACCTATGGTGCATCATCTATGGAGTTTTTGAGGAGAGAAATTAGGTTTGATTAAATGTACGAGATATGCTGACACTAATATAAAATGTAGCTGCTAAGTTTACACAAACTGCACTGGACTTTATAATGAAAATGATAGAATGAATGGTGAGAATAGAGATATGACACGATGCGATGTATAGTTGTATCTGATAGATTTTTTAGATAGATTCCCACTGGCTTATATACATAGGTTCTCCCACTCTAGCCTGCCTAGGTCAGAGAGTAGTCTCTGTTAACCAGAGAGGGCCTCTCTTCTCTCTGCTGTGTTTGCATTATCTTTGCGGTAATTATTACATCTATCTATCCTACCATAGTAGGAGAGACGCCCAAATGTAGTGTATTTGTATTTTGTTTCTGGAATAAATGAGAATGTGTTTATTTTGAAAAATAACATTTTTTTGTAGATAATAGTAGTTAAAGAATTATCTCTTTAATATATCTCCTATATTTTGATACAAGGCATAACTTTGAAATGTGCGTCATCTCTCCTAGCTTTACCCTATAGTAAAAGCATTGATAGAATTCCAGATTTCGAGAAATCGGTTAATCGGAAGTGTGTGGCTTAATAGTACAGGTTTTTGAATTTTTTGGGGAATTTTCTCGAAAATAGCTATATCGATTTTCTGTAAAATTGGAATGCATACTTCACAGATAGAAATATATTACTTTTTATTTGAATTGTTTTAGACGAAAAAAAGTGATTTTTCTTTGGGGGGGAGGGGCGATGGGGGGTTGGAAGTAAGTCAGTTTAGTGTAAATGTGTACTGTACAAGCTTGTTGGTTTTGATAAAGAGCGCTTCTCATCAGCCCGCTCAGGTATACATATAAAATCCCTACCAAATTTTTTATGGCCAGCCCAATTAAACCTTGTAAACACTGCCAGTTTTAAAAAAAATTGTTAATTAAATTGTATTCATTAGAGTAGGCCTAAGTCATTGTGAATGTTTCACACAAGATTTTTTTTTTTTACATAGTTTTATTGTTATCGAAAAATATAACATTTAACACGAAAGTAATCATATTATAACTCTCCTCGGTTGTGCTCGTATGACCAAACCAGAACACTTGATTCTCTTGTCGAGTAAACAGCCAATTTTCAAATACTAAGAAAATTATCCGTGTTTTAAACCGTTGCTTTTCCCATCTCTTAGGCATAAACACTGCCAAATGAGTGTTATTAGCAAGACAAAGTTTTTGTCTGCCATTTAACTAAAACAGCTTCCACGATGCCAGGCAACTTCCACAAAGTCATTTATTTCACGCAGTTTTTTTTTTTTTATAATTTTCCTTACTCCTAGTAAGAGGAAGTACTCGTATTTGTAATCGTGCCAAATTTTCGATATCGAGTTTTCACCGGAAATATCCGTTTTGTGGCCCCCTAAGTCCAAAAAAGTGATTTTTAGCAAATGATCTGTGGGTATATATATATATGTGTATGTGTCTCTGTGTGTGCATGTTTGTATGTATGTGAAGAGCATAGCTCAAAAACAAAAAACCCGCAGAAAGTTCAAACTTAATATTCTCTTTGAATATTACCAGGGGATTTGATATTACGTTTTCTGTCAAAATTCCTCAACCCGAAAGTACCACTTTACTAAATGTTTTTTTTTTCACTTTTTTGCAATTTTCTCTCGTGGGGTTAAGTTGCCCTCTAAAGTGTTATTTCAGTTTATTACACAATTCTATCAGCTAAATAATATTAAAAAATAGAATTAAATATGTTGTTGGAATTCCGAGTTTGAAGAAAATCAGATGACCGAAAGTACGTTTTACAGAAAAGTATTTTTCTGCTATTTTTCTAAAACGGCTCCAAGGATTTTCTTTAAACTTGGAATATAAACTACACGTACAAGGACCTATAATTTTTATTTGAAATATTTCTTCGAAAAAATGGATTTAAGGGCACTTTTGGTTGGAGGGGTAGAGGTTAGGTTGTCTTCTAAAATGTTGTTAAAATCTTAGTTGATTATACAATTCTACCATCTAGACAAAATTAATTAAGAAATAAATAGATTGCCAAAATTCCGAGTTTCCAGAAAATTCATAAATCGAAAGTGTGTTTTTTTTACTGAACCGTTTTTGTGATTTTCTCCATAAAAACCACAGAGCAATTTAATTAAAATTGGTATACTAACTATATAAAATTTGTCAATTATAATTTTGAAAACTGGAGTAAAAGAACGTTGTGTGAGTGTTTCACACCCGTTATTTTTTTTGTTTTTTTTTATCACAAAACCTTATTAATCCAAGGATTAATTTACATGGCTACTTTTGATATCGATAGTTGCACATAGTTTATAATTCCGATGGCAGTTAATATAAGTAATTTCTGATATTATATATTTTGCTTATATATAAAATTATAGATATTTTTGGGACTAACTTTAGTTCTTTTAAAAAAGTAGATTACCCTTCGTTCCACGGCCTACATTACTCATGTTTTAAGCGGCAGTGGATAAACAAAAACTCTATTATCAATTTTTTTTTTTGGAGACATATTTATAGATGACCTAATTAAATATAAATTAAATTAGAAAGAATAATTTTCTTCACATTTTAAATGAATAAATGTAATTACACAAAAAATTTAACCTATTCAGTACTAAAAGAAATTAAAAAAAGAAATGAAGTCCTTCTTTTTATCTAAATTAAATCATAAAGTAATAAAGTGTGCAGAAAGTAATTAAAATTGTTTTTCTTATTTTTTTTTATATCAGATACCTTTCGTTTGCATTTAATTTACTTCAACTACCTTTATTTATTTTTTTATTTTTTCCTAGCTATTTAATTAGCTTTCATTAATTACCTATGTTATTTATTTAATCTTAATTTGCCGTAATAAAAGAGACAAAGTAGAAGAAAAAAAATTGTTCCTTCTATTTTATGTTACTTATAATTTATTGATAGAAGAATGGAGAATGTCTAAATTTTTTAACATAAAATTTAAGTATTTTAATCTGAAATGGCCACTCAGTCTTATAAATAAAACAGAACGACGGTTGGTGTCCAATTTCCAACATATGCTTTGCATTGGTTCGTTCAGTTGGCTAGAAAATATAAATCTTTGTTTTGTCTATTTATCTCTTGCAAAAAAAAAGTTGAATATTTTTTTTTTTTTTGCTCCTTTTTAAAAGTTTGATGTCAAATTAGTTCACTTAAATCATTTTAAAAGTAAAAAAAAATTGAGTTACGCTACCGCTCAACCGAGGTAGACTAGAGTAAATGTTATATAAACCTTAGCCTAGAACACCAGGACCATTCTCCAAGTGATCTCCTGTCAAAACAGCTTCTCCATGCTTTTTCCATTCTAGAGCCTCCGTACTATTCCTAAAATAATTACCAAGTATCACAACATATTGACCCTGTAGTGGAATCAATTGTTGTGATTCCTGAGGTATGAAGTTAGATGTCTTGAAGAGGGATTTATTAGGCGGAAGTTAGTTTAGAGATTTCAGTGAGTTATTGCTTGAATTACCTAACACTGAATTTATAAAAATAGACTATATTTTTACAATAATTTAAATGTGAGAAATGGTAACTATTAACATGAAATAATTAGAAATAAACAGGAGATAAACAACAAATAATTTAAAATGATTAAAATAAATAAACTAATATGCACAACTATGAAAATAATTATAAGTTTAACCTTGTATAGGGACGCGCTCTCGTACTGTAATGATATATACTGATAGACTGAAGCTACAGTGATATAATGATAATACTGGTGATACTGATGATACTGTAGCTACTGATATAATGATCTAATAATCCCCTCCTCCAGTGGGGCGAAGTTTATATTAGTCTTACTCACACACTGTCAAGTGTGTAAGTAAGTACTCATACTAAGACATCTCTCGTAGCGTGCGACCTTGGCCAGTTCGGTGACCAGTGATTTAGGTCAGTGGCCAGCTTTATCGGTGCTTGTCTTTGATGTAATGTATTGACCTTGTATTGAAAAGGGTTTTTGTTTGGCCGCGGCCCTTGTCTTGAAGACATCGGCCGGCTGGGCCATTAGTTATAAATTATCCTTTCTTCCTGCCATCCTTTGTGAAGATGGCGGCTGGCTGGAGCCACTTTGACATTGTTATGACCCTGATATGTCATTACAACCCAATATTATGTAACAGGTATCCATTGTCACTTTTCATCCTTGAAATACCGTGGGAATCTCCAATAAAGTCTACAGCAGTAGCGAATGTGTGCCAAAACATATTTGTCGTCGCTTGACAGTTAAGCTTTGAAAATCTAGGAATCACCAGCCTAGGAACTTTTTTAATTGTTGTGGTTGGTTTCGCAGAGCTGGAAAACATCAGAGACATTTTCCGTGATAGCCTGCTTCTTCTTGTGGTCATCGACCGGTTTCGGGCGTTCGCCCATCATCAGGATGTTTTAAAAATGTTTTTAAATACAGTGTAAACAGTGTATCAACTAAATTTGCTCTGTGCAAGTCTATGTAATCACATTATTTGACAAAAAAAACATCCTGATGATGAGCGAACTCCCAAAACCGTTCGATGACCTCAAAAAGAAGCAGGCTATCACGGAAAATGTCTCTGAAACTTTTTAAATGTTTTATCACCTACCTACCTTATAATTATCTAAGTCTTATAATTGTAGAATAACATAAAACTGCATGTAATGTGATCCGAATCACCAAAGATTCATACGATCGGAAGAGCGGAGAAGCCCATTAAACCTGAATCAAATTTAGTTACCTAGGCTAGCCTAGTTAGTTATCTAGGCCAGACTAGGAAGAGATAGTTCTATTCATATAACTGTAGGACAGTTTTACAACAGTTTACGACGGGTTAACAACCACTCAGCAACCTTCTACTACCTTTCTGATCTTTATATATGTCTCTCGCTACCTAACTTCTATGTACTTGTAAAGTCCTTTGCAGTTTGTGCGTTTTTTTTTTATTATATACTGTTCTTTCTGGTTAATTTCTCTAAAATCCATTCTCTCTTCTTCTCACATCCATTATATTCATCTTGGATTATGACAACATCATTTTATTCAAAAATGTAAACAAAAATCTAAACAGTTAAACTGTATTTGTGATGACCACAACATGACAAATTTAAACGTTGCCATTATAAAGACTCAACAGATAGAGGAAAATATCCAGCAGAAACCGATTGCAATTTCTCTCTCTCTGATAGAACAGTTTGTCTCATGCTACTTTACTTTACGATGGCAGAAACTCTGGTTTTCGCTAAATAAATAAATAGCTGCAAGGCAGATGCTGATGTTATAGTTTGTAGTTTCCAGACACCGCTGATGTCGGTGGGTCAATGTGAGATTTGTACTAAAACAAACTTAAGGGAGTGAAATAATATTTTTACTGCAACATAAATAGTTATAGGTGTGCAAACAAGTTTTTTTATAGCTAATAAAATAATAAAAACGTGAAAGAAAAAAAGAAATAATAAAAGTATTAGAAAATAGAAATGTACAATATCATACGACTTTCTCTTACTTAAAATCCTTTTTACCAAATTTTGTCCAACTTGGAATTTCTGCCAGACGTTTCACTTTTTGCTTACACTACACACGTAATATTGATATGCACAAATCAAAGAAGTTTTTAAGTAAATTGACAGCTTCCGGTTCATGGATTTTTACCAAAACTTTCATGTCGAATCTTCGAAAATACCAAGGGAATAAATATCATTTGACTTTTTACGATATCTTTTTTATTTATCCTAAGTACTCATACAAAAATACATTCTATAAAAACTGTGTTATCGTACTGTTCTCTACAGTGTTATTATTAGTATAAGGGCAAACAGACAGACAAGGGAGCCACAACATATCCTCTAGATTGCAATGAATTTAGCTATCAATTTGAAATTCTGGTCAGTTAAAATATAATCTAAAATCTTGACTTAAAAGGGGATGATTTTATACCAGAAAAATCAATTATCACTCTCACTCCTTTTGTTTATCTGTCCGACATAACAGAGTTCTCGAAGTCTAAGTTTATCTCCTCCTTGTTGGGACATACAAATATTGAATATTGGGATATACAAATATAAATAAATATTCAACTCATCCCGCTTATGGGATAAAATGTAAAAAATATGAAGTTTTTTTAACTTATTCCTTCGAAATTCTTATTCTGGAAAGAGGGGGCTTGGAAGCATGAACCGCCAATTTTAGACGACCGGTACATGGACGAGGCCAGGATGGAAGAAGGGCTAGGAGCTTATCCGAGGTGTAAAACCTCGGTAAGTCTAGATAAGATAGCCTCAACTCGTCTATGAGACTCAGTTCGAATCAAGTCAATTTGAGACTGGCGTGTGACTGCTTGGGTAACCTCATGGAAATTAGTAGTCTAAACAAGATTTTTCTAGCCTGGGCACCCGGGCAGCAGGTGGAAAATCGGCCCTATGGAAAATTCTTATTGTATATGAACCCTTCTGTGGCAATGCAAGATGCCTCATCTTGTGCAAGTGTAATGTGATAACAAGAAGGAGTGATAACAGAAATATATAATTTTTAATTATAAAAATTATAACTAGTGGTGCCAGCCAGTCGCGGTCAGTGCACGGTCAAAGGACCGCCCGCCAAAGACACACCGCTTTCACAAGGGTCAACAAATCACTCAAAAGACCGATTACCTGGCTACAGTCCTTTGATAACTACCATCACCTGTCGCCATACCTGTTCACCGACGTATTCAAGACCTAGGGTCAACACACGGCAATAAACAAACACTCAAGACTGACCACCTGGCTACAGTCCTTTGATAACCGCCAACACCTGTTCAAGACCAAGGGTCAACACACGGCAAGAGATGTTTGAGTGTGACCCGTAATTACAAGACTTGTCAATGTGTGGGGATGGCAATATAAGGCATCTCTACCGGAAGTGGGAGGACTATTCTTCAGTATTTCATCAGCGTAACATCAAGATTCTACCAGTGACATAATTCATACATCGGAGCGCGTCCCTATCTAAGTATTTAAACATATATTATTTATCAATTATTATAGTTGGTGCATTCTAGTTACAATTTAAATCATTTTAAATTAATTGTAGTTTATCTTTTCAAACGTTTAAATTATTGTTAAAATATACATATATCTATTTTCGTAAATTCGTAATTCATATTCCGAATAACAACTCTCTAAAATCTCTAACTAACTACCAACTATTCATCACATCACATCACAACACCTCACCAAGACATCTGAACCCATTACACAACCATCAGAGAATGGGTGCATAAAGATCACAGGAAAGGTTTTGTAAAAACTCCAGGCCATAGACAAGCATAAAAGTTTATTAATAACTATTCGCCCGGGCTTACTAAAGAATTATTCCGACAAGGCCTTGCCGCCATTCGAAATGACCGTAGACCACTAACTGGCCACTGCAGATTTAACAAGCACCTGTATCGCATGGACGTGATCACGGATAATGTGCTGAATTTTGTCAGAGAAAGAAGAAATAGATTACACATACTGTGTCAGTATGAGGAGTTGCGTGGCTGAGATTTGGCCTCTTTTGAGGAGGAGAAACTGACGCCTTCAAAGCTTTACTAGGAGTCTGGAGAGAGATTATGTAAAGATTCTAATTAAACACACAGAACAGTAGAGAGTACTCTAATTGGCTCTAATACCTAGCCACCATATAATCTAATATAATCTTCAATTATGTTTCAACATGAAGACAAAATTGATTTCCATTATAAAATCTCGTCCCATGATGATCCAAGTGATTACAAACAAGTAAATGTACAAGCGACCTGCTGAAGACTCAAAAAGTCCACTAGGCCTCTTACCAATGAAAATGTACTTAACCGAAATGTTCTGGGAAGTATCACTTACAAGGTTATATGAAGAAAAATGTTTATATATATATCTTGATCATATTGAAAAACGACAAAAAACCTGTATTGATTATAAAACCGATTCGTGCTAGTATGTCTTACCTTAAGAAGGTTTTGCTTTGTTCAAGTTTTGAAAATGGCCTTTGAAGGCAATGCTTCAATTATTGGAAGGACAAGAAATGGATTGTACATCAAACCAGCAGATTATTTAAAGTTAGGCATTGTTTGGTGTTTATTTCTCTAACTTGAAATAGATTGGAAATTGGAAACTGTGAGAGGTTTTGTAAGACTTTGAAATATTTTCCGTAAGATTTAGGTAAAGGTCGGAAAATTTGCACAACTTCTCTCACTACAATTTTTAAATATTAATAGATCAATTTTCTTCAAATTATATTGCAATACATTAATGATTGAAGACTTTTTCATTTTTCTTCTCTATATTATTCATAGATGTTAAGTGATTGGCTACTGCATACCATGTTATTACCAACGAAGTTGTCTAATGTTGGACTGACAAAAAACTTTTAGGTCAGTAGTTGTATGGCAAAGTAGATAAGAAGCGATGGTTATGGTATATACAAAAAACAGCAATACCCTTCCATATAAGGGGAAGTGGGCGGAATAGGTAATTACTGCAAAAACTATCTTACCTATTCATTTAAAGATTAAAAAATGAATGTAGATGTCTCTATATGTGTTTAAGCAGTAAATATTATGTTAAAATTATTTATAACATAATGTTATAACTTGATTATAAGTTGATGTTAAATAACTTGATTTTTTTGCATTTTTATATAAAAAATATTTATTGCACAATTTGATAATTTATAAAATACTTACGGAAGGAAAATTAGTAAAAGCAATTCTAAACTAGATTTTTCATAGAAATAATTAGCTATAAATAATTAAGCCAATCCCAGTGTAGAAGTGAAGGGTGTGTGGATGTATATTAGGCCAATCAGAAATTTAGAATTATCATGTGGACCACGCCTACAATTGACAACTTCACTTCAACACCGTTATTGGCTAATTATTTCTATGAAAAATCTAGTTTATAATTTTTCCTTTATAAATTATCAATTTTCCCTATAAATTATCAATTTGTGCAAGAAAATTTGTATATGAAAAAAAATTTAAAAAAAAATCAAGTTATTTCTAATGTAATATTTATTGTTTTAATTATTCTGAGTTATAAAGAAAAAATTTAGCATTTTCATTCCATTGTTGAAAAAGAAAGCAAAAATGAATTAAACAGCAGAAATGCAAGATCCGTCTTTTTTATATTTGGCCGTTTATACTAATGGAGAAAAATAAAATTGATGTTAAACACCCATAAAAATTTCTCCAAGGAATTCATAATATTTAGTTTAAAAACTTTTCTAGGACCTGAAGTTTTTTAACTATACATTATATTTATTTTATGTGGCGTAGTCTTCAAAGTATTGAAAGAGTACTATAAAGATGGAAATCTAAGTATGAGCTAATGCAATCAAAATCCTCACAATAACTTTCTCTCTCTCTTTCTCTCTCTTTTATATTCATTTACAACGGGCTAGTGCGCACAAGCAAATCTGGTGACATTGAATCTTAGCACTCCAAATCACTCACTGTCACTCGTTGAAAGAAGATCTCGAGGTCACTGACGTTTTAGACGACGAGAGGGATTATCCAGGAGGGTTCGAGAGGAGAGATTTCTGGCTAAAGGGTTTATATGGTAGGGCAGGGTTTTATGGAATTTTTTTATAAGAATAGTGTAATGTGATTGGTGATGTTGTATGTTTGTGTGCTGGTAGCTTGTGTAGCACGAGCGGTTTGTAAAAGGGGCTTGTAAGTATAGTTTAAAAGAGTGAAGTGTTAGAAAATAAGAAAGAAAACACCGGTAGATAAATTAAATATATTATCTTTAAAGATATTTAAATATTTTACAATATCTCAACTGTATCTTAATAAATGATGTTTATCTTGAATAATTGTTAATCTCCATCACCGGCATGAGTTTAAGAGAGCGATTCCTGAAGCAAGTGTTCTGGCTTTTTAAGCAGAATGCAGACTGTCCTGAAGTAATGCCCTCTCTAACGGGGGATTTTCTCTTACAAAACAGTTGGCCAAGTGGCATTGTTATTTTCCTAACGGATTCCTGTGCTTTTGTCTCTTTAGCAACAATGACCTTACATTATAGTGCCTGACTCTAAAATACATTAATTTTGCCAAAATTATTTCATTTAAAATATTTGTCAAAATATTTATTTTTGCATTTCTTCTTCCACTACAATAGGAAGCAATATCAGTCACGAATGGAATATTAAGGTCATTGTGGATTTAAGATTCGAGACAAAGTAGAGAGCGTTAACAATGGCGCGCAGAATTTTTGATTGAAGGGATTGGATTCATTGAATATTGGAACGCTTCGCGGAGCCCCAAAGTTCTATGCCGTATGTCCAGATAACATAAAAAAAGGAAACTAACTAAGTATTAGTTCAATTATACAAATAAGTTATAATAAAAAGAAGCCTTTTATATATTAGAGTTCGAAAAACTACAGACTATGTAATTATGTAAATTGGAGTCAGAGAAAGTATTGTGAGTGTTTCAAATCAGAATTTTTTTTATTTATTTATATATTGATTTTGACTTTCTTCTTATAATATTTATTTGACGAATTTGATATTTATATAAAATAATACAAGGTGAGGCAGTGAAACGGCACGATTTCAACTCCAGCCGGCAGGCGGGGTGGGGAGTTATGAGAGTAGGGGAAATGGCCTTGAGCATCTAGGCAAATGGAAATTTCTGTTGCCATGGAGCATTGGACGAGTGTGCAACTTGCGTTTGCTGTAAAGGAATATTACAAAAACGCGGATAGTGTGGTTTGCGCTCAGCGCGCTTTCCGTTGTGAGTTCAATCTACCGGCACGGGCTCCCGTGCCGTCAATGAAAGCTATCCTCCTTTGGGTGAATAACTTTGAAGCCACTGCTAGCACGACAAAGAAAAGAGGTGGTAGTGAAAAAACAGTCCAGACCCCAGAGAACGTTGATCGTGTGCGCGAAGCATTAGGACGAAGCCCGCGAAAATCAGCGAGACGTCTCAGCGCAGAACTTGGTCTCAGCAATCGATCAGTGAGGCGGATTTTGAAGAACGACCTACACTATCATCCATACAAAATACAGATAGTGCAAGCCCTAAAACCTTATGATTACAATAATTCGTGCCGTTTCACTGCCTCACCCTGTATTTAGATAAATCTGAAAAACTCTTAATAACAATAATGATACTAAATTATTTAAAGTGCCATTATGTAGATATTTCTACGAGAAAAAAAAAGTGATTAAACCAAAGCAAACAAAATTGTTGATATTTACACGACAGAAAAATACGACCGATATTTACTTTTTACACGTGCAGTGTATCAATGAAAAACTCAAATATTTACTCTGACATAACTTCTCCCAGTGAAAAATCTTTTAATAAAATATTGGGAATATGTTGTAATTGAAAAATCACTTTTTACCTTAATGGAAACAAATTTATTATCTACATTTTTTTCATTATTAAAATATTTTTGTAGTCCACATTGTCACTTAATAAAATATACAAAAATTATTCTCTCCCGATTTGTTCAAAAAGGAAAGCAATCTGGACGTATTATTTGGAAACTGTGTTAGAGTTTAGTATTTGGTCGTTTGTACTAATGGAACAAAATAAAATTGATGTTAAACACTGAGAAAAATTTCCCCAAGGAATTCATAATATTTATTTAAAAAACTTTTCTTTAGACCTGGAGTACTTAGACTGGCTCTTCGAAATGTAGATAAGGTAGTGTGACGCAGCCAGTGGTGCCATCTAGGAGAGGAAGTAGGAACCTCAAGTTCTCTTAGTGGCCGCTATGAAGCGCTGGCGACGCGCTCTAATTCTTTCTGGCAGAATTGAGAACATTCTAGACACTTCTCCGCCGGTATAAATAGTGGGACCGCAGAGAGTTTTGCAGAGTTTTTCCAGTTACAAACGAAGTGGACTTTTGTGGAAAGTCTATAAAAAGTGAACAAATTGAACTTTTGTGGTTTAAACTGCGAATTAATTATTATTAAGTGTTGTATTTTGTAATTTATTGTGTATAACAATAAATTGGTGTTTTCTTTATTGAAGTTTAGAGTATTTTATCTATACGAACCCACTTATAACTAGTTGCAGTAGCTAGTTTAGTTGGATACAATATCTATGTTTTCATGGACGGCTTTCTACGATTTGACCAACACGGGACCAACATTTTCTCTCTCTTAATTTTTGTTAATTTAAATTAATTAATTTGTGTGTAGGCATCAATTCAAGACTTCAAACTGCAAATTTCTAATATATTACTTATTTCTTCTAAGAATTTAGAATGTCTGGAGAATTTATAAACTTTTTTTTTACATTCTTCTATTGATGTAAGAGAAAATATTAAAGAAAACGCCAGTTATTTTATTATGATTATTATTATTATTATTTTAATTATTTGGAATTCACAATGTACGACAACAAAATCGATATAATAAGTTGATGCAGTTGAAGATATAGGATCATCACAATTCGATTAGTTGGATGAGAAAGATGTTTATATCTTCAGTCACAAGGCTCGACTACAAACCAGTCGTCAGACTAGAGAAAAAACTTGAAGAACATTATGGTATTGAAGCGTTTTATACCCAGCCTATAGTCCAGTCTTAGTTCCATCCGACAATCATTTGTTTCGGTCCATGGCACTATTTTCTTTGCTGGAATCATTTAATGACTTCCGCAAAGTAAACTGGAATGCAGGAGTTTTTTGATTTCAAAGAATGATTTCATCAAGGGTTTCTCCTAGAGCTGGGTAGGAAGATGGCTTAAAACAGTCAATCATAATGGCCCTATATTTTGAACATTAATAAAAAATTCATAGGAGGTAGTAAAAAAAATTGATTTTTATATTGAAAAATGGTCTTTTTTTTTTATACACCGCATTACATTGTTTATATAGAATTTAAGGAGTTTCAGAAGACTGGAAGAGGTTTTTCTTACTTGAAGGATGTACTTCTTGTCTATGAGAATAGTCTACCAGGTCACATGGGAATTTTTGGGAATGAGGAGGTTATTTTTGCAAGATTATGCGGCTCTCTCTCCCTTTCAATGGTACCGAAGCTGCTGTTGGTGTGTCTTTAAAACATATGTCTGTCATGCTTCCAGTCATGAATAGTTTCACAGCATTCATCCCTATGGATAAGTTCAGTGGGGATCCGGGACAGGGCTATTATTGAGATGTTACTGATTAGATCTCAATGAATAGTGTGGTTTAAAGAGACACGTCTACGTAATGTGTGGCTCATGCCTACCTCTTTTGCTAGACTTTGTGAGACAAGGCTATTTCCCTTTAAGGTTATAGTTCGATTTCGGCCTGCAGTGAATCTCAGATGGGCTAGACCCGTATAATGGATGTGTTAGGTGGAGAGATTTCTTCTGGTTGATGAAATGAGATTGACTTTATTAACACTGGTCAACTAATATATTAATTAAGAGACACAGACTGTCTGGACTTGACAATAGAGAAATGTTTAAGGTAGAGTGGTAAATGGGTAATGACACGAAGTGATTGAATGTATTGAACTGTCTTGAAGTTGCCCTCAACTGTATCTAACTGTGTCTTTATGGACTGTCCGTCGCTATATTTATACAATTTTTCTCATTCCAATCCGAGAGAGTGCTTGGGTTTATTTCTCTTCTCTTACTGTCTTTGGTTGCTGATCTTTCTTTGGTTGCTGTTACATCATTCCCTCAATGGATGTATTAGGTGGAGAGAATTTGTCTGGTTGATGAAATGAGATTGACTTTATTAACACTGGTTAACTAATATAATAATTAAGAGACACAGACTGCCTGGACTTTACAATAGAGAATGGTTAAGGTAGACTGGTAAATGGCAACACGTAGTGATTGGCTGTATTGAACTGTCCTCAACTGTCCTGAACTGTATTTGAATTATCTTCAACTGCCTCAAACTGTATATCTCTGGACTGTTCGTCGCTATATTTATACAGTTTCTCCCACTCCAATCCGATAGAGTGCTTGGGTTGTTATTCTCTTCTCTTACTGTCTTTGGTTGCTGATCTCTCTTTGGTTGCTGATACAACCCGGGTCTTGATTTTTGTTTTAGACCCGGTTAGTTGTTGTTTTTCTTTGGGGTAGCTTTATGGGCCCAATAGAGCTTTGGATAGCGTAGAGTTTAGTCCCTCCCCACAGACGAATAATCATGTGACTACCATAAAGGAGCCTATTTTTGTCGATGTTACAAATAAAATAATCACAACTTTGTTCTTAATGAAATTTAAAACGTTTAATGATTTTTTTTTTCTTTTATGGGACTTGCAAAAAATATTCTTGCGGTCAAAGTTTCAGTAAAAATAAAAAATAAAAAAATAGTGGGAGAATGTAGAGTGTAAGTGTAGTTAAGGTAATGGTGGTTGTTGGTTAAGGCTGTTAGAAGGTAAAACAGAATGGCCAAGTATATATAGCAGGCTATTCTGAAACAAGAAAACCTTACAGACTTGGTGAACATTGTTTTTAATTTTACACATGGCCTAACTTTTAGGTGACACTCTCAACCTCCGCCCTAACTCACACTCACTTAGAATATTTTGTTAACTTCTTTTATAATTTCTTTACTTACTTTTTTCATGGGCTATTAAACAATAGAAGTGAATAAATATAAAAAATGTAGGACAATTGCAATTCTTTCAAGATAGGTTACATAATTATATTTTTCAGAATGAAATTTGAACTTTTTTGTATATATTTACATTTAATTATTCTATTAACTGTATTATTCTAAATTAGCTAACAGTAATTTCGCAGTATTCTCATTATAAAAACAGAGGGTATAAAAAAAAAAAATAAAGTAAACAGAAAAGAAAACAGATTTTAATCAAGAAACCCATGGGTTTCTCTAAACTCAATGTTCAGTTCCAACAGTTATTACTTTACAATGTTTTGCAAAACATTCGCTGATATTACTCGTAACATTTTCAAAAAAAAAATTGTTGTGCAACATTTATTTCAGTTAAACGCCTTTTTTCTTTCTTTTTTTCTGAGGAAAGTATAGGCCAACTTCCTTCCCTATAACTCCGCTCAAATAAATTTACTCGGAAAGCAGTTTCAAGCAAAAAATGATGTCTCTGGATGTATGATCATGTAATGGAAGAAACAAATGGTAAAAATTAAAATAATTTTGGAAATATATTTTATTTGAAAGAAAAATGCAAGTTGGCTGGCAAAAAGGGTACTATCCAGGTACAAGATACCGTTACAAGAGAGATCGGAGCACTCAGCAATATTGTCATTTACCCCTTCTATAAAATGAAAGGGCTACCAAGAAAAGCATTCTTTCACCAATCTTCATTCAACGCAATCTAAATTCAACATTCAACCAGCAATCATCGAGACAGAACATTAGTCCCAGATATAAGAGTTAAACATTTGAGTTAAATCAATCTAGCTAGTTTCTATATATTTATATTAGGTTGTTATATGCGGCTGTGGTGTGATGGCGTCTCATTGAGATAAGATCCGCTAGACTGTTGCTTGAGGATATTCAACGCTTGGCTTGTCTGGCGGTGACCGGTGCGATGTGGACCACGCCTACAGTTACAATGGAGACTTTATGGGAATTCCACCGCTCTTTGTAGAGGGAATACTATGGCAATGAAAGCCTGTTATAGTATTAAACAGGTAGGTTTTTGGCAGGGTAAGCGATATGGTCACTCTACCATTCATCGTGAGATGCTTCTGATGGTTCCTGTTAGAGGCTTTCCTTTTGATAGAATGTTGAAGACTTTTGTTTTCGAGCATTCTTACAGCGTCAGGTTACCCTTTAGGGAAGATTGGGTCCGTCTGGTGTGATACCTGATAATTACTTCTTTGTTGTGTCTTGGATGAGAGGGTACATATCACTAACTTTAAAGGTGTTTGTATCTGCTCGGATAGCCAGGCTGCGCTGAAGGCGCTGAGTTCATGCGTCTTCACTTCCAGGTTGTTGTTAGAATGTTCTAAAACACACGAAGAGCTTTCTTTCTGAAGGATGTGCTTCTAGTCTGTGTGCCAGGTCACATGGGAATTTTTGGGAATGAGGAGGTAGATAGGTTTGCCAAAGTAGGCGCCTCTCGTCCTTTCATTGGTCCAAAGTCTGCTGTTGGCGTCTCTTCTGGCACATGTCTGTCAGGCTTCTAGACATGGACAGCTTCACGGCATTCATCCTTATGGATGAGCGCAGTTGGTTTTCGGCAGTCCTAAATGCTCATCGGTGGTCCGGACAAGGCCATTAGTGTTTTCACGGAACTCTCTCAGGCATCTGGTTGTATCTGTTACGGACATTGTGGTTTAAGGAGACATCTCTACATAATGGGGCTCATGCCAGATCCATTTTGTAGAGTCTATGAGACAGAAGAGAAAACACACAACCATCTTATGACTGATTGCCTGGGTTGTGAGGAAATTAGGTTCAAGGACCTTTGGTCGGAATAGGATGTCTGTGGAAGAGCTTAGGCTATTTCCGCTTAACGTTATTGTCCGATTTATTCGGACTGCGGTGAATCTAAATGGATTAGATTCGGGTCTGGATTTTTGTTCTAGTCCCGGTTTGTTGTTGTTTTTCTTGGGGTAGCTATATGGCCCCCGGGGAGCCTTTGGATAGTGTCTGGTCCCTCCCCACTGACAAATAATAATAATAATATAATTATAAGCTTAATTCATTATTCACAATTAACAAATAATTACTATTTGTAAAGTTATTAAAATTAATTATAGTTAAATTATTTATTTAAAACAGTGGATCTTATTCTCTATTTCTTAATACTACTCTCTCTCTCTCTCAATCTCTTTCTTTCATAAGCCCCCTTACTAAAATCGCTCGTGCTACACACTGCAACATACAAACATATAACACATCACCAAACACGTTTCAATCATTATACTTAGTTTTAATGAAATCCGTTTGTATTATTATGGAGAAAGTTACAAAAAAAACTTTTCAAAAAACAGGGAAAAAACTTTTCAGTAAACTTTTACTTCCGGTATACCGATTTTCTTCAAATTTGGAATTTTGGTATCACATTTAATTGAAAATTAATATTATATAGATGATAGAATGATATAATAAATTGAAATAGCAATTTAGGGGAAAACAAAATCTCATCTCTCTCTCCTTTAAAAGTCCTCATAAATGATTATTTTCGGAAAAAGTCTGGATCTATATGTTACGTAGTGTACATTATATAAAGTTTAAAAAAAATCACTGTTTTAAATAAATAATTTAACTATAATTCGTTAGAACAGTTTTCGAGAAAATCGCAAAAAAAAAAATACTAAATTTACTGAAAAATCCATTCAGTAATTTGGTATTTCCGGTTGACCAAATTTGATCGAAACTGGTCGAGTTCTCTGATAGCACTTATCAAGTTTCAACAGTCTGCAATGCTTTTGAATTATGCTGACCCCACAGAACAATTTCTGAAAACCATTTTTTTTTTTTGGACTCAGGAACGTAAAAATATATATTTCCTCTGATAACTCGATATCGAAAAATTTGATAAATCGTAATACTTCTTGCATTGGTAAAAGATAGTGAAAATAAGAAGAACATGGAAGAAAACAGAAACTAATACTAAGGTATGAGATTTTATTACGAACAAAGACTGCAACACAAGCCATTTTCACCTTGATTAATATTCTAATAATAAAAAAAAAAGGAAAAAAAAACAACATTCTATTTTGGAACATTTTTACACTTTTTTCATATTGCAATTATTACACTCTAATTGACTGACTTCCATTGTTTACTGAATGTTTTGTTGGACCAGCATATAATGCGGTTTCAGAAAGAGAGAAATGAGTGAGGAAGGGTTTTTGAGAAATAAATGCTAGAATGAATGCTGAACACTGTATAATAAAATAGAGACACAAAACTGCCAGGACTTTACACATAAATAGAAATTAGGTAGCATGAGATTTAGAGTTAATGAAGAGAAGGGTAGTACTTGGTTACTGACGCGTTGTAACTGCAGTATAAACTGTTTTAAAAACTGTCTTGTATGTAGCGCAGCTGTATAACTCTAGTCTGGCCTAAGTAGCGAGTGAGATTCTCAATTTTATGTGTGTCTCTCTCTCTGCTTTAGATCCCTCTCTTTGGATCCTATTACAAGCATCATATATTCATAAAAATAGTGGGGGTTATGCTTGCCTACCTGGATATCAAAAAATCCAGAGAAGGGTATTATCCAATTCTGTAAATTCCTGTTAAATAATTTTCTTGAAATTTTGATTTCTACCATTCTTTCTAATATGCTTTAATATTTTATAAGTTGTAATAATACAACTATAATAATATATTGAACTGAAATGATGACTCAAGAGTCTTGATGTTGCTGCTCCCCCCCCCCCCCGAATCCCTCACATTTAATTTCGCTGGAAAAGTGTTTCCAATAAAAGGCATAATGTAAATAGATTAGATCAGATTGACAGAAGGGGGGGGTGAGCCTCTTTTCATCCCGACCTACATTAATCAGGCCTAGCAAATCTGAAAGTGGCTGCTCATGAAGCTAGTGGCTTTGGGATTGCTTGTCCCCAGTTGAAGAAACCATATATGTAAGTAGGTTGAATACGGGGTTTAGAGAAAATCATTTTAGCCGTTTCCAGTATTAATTTCTGAATTTCAATGATCCCATCATGTCAACACGCTATCTTCAACATCCTCGAAACCTGGCTCCGAAAATGGAGAATCAAGGTGAACCAGCTCAAATCTAATTACATAGTCTTCACATTAAAATCGAAAAGTCCTTCCTCTTATATATTTCAATCAAATTTCCTTACCTACCGTCATAATAGATCGTTTACCTTGGTATCAATCTCGGCAAATCTGGGAACTAACCTGGAATCCCCATACTCGACTAAAAAGAACTGAACTTAATAACAGTTATATAATGGATGTGTTAAGTGGAGTGAATTTAGGTTTGGTTGATGATATAAGACTTGGTTAACACTAGTTAAGTAATATACTAAGTAATACAGACTGCCTGGACTTTACAACAGAGAAATGTTTTAAGGTAGAGTGGTATGGAAATGACACTTAGTAATGGATGTATTGAACTGAATTCAATTGTGTTTTTATAGACTGTCCGTCGCTATATTTATATAGTTTCTCCCACTCCAGTCCGAGAGAGTGGTTGAGCTTCTCTTTGCTCTCTTTGGTTGCTGTTACATCATGAGAAGTGGAGAGAATTTAGGTCTGGTTGATGATATAAGAAGAAGACTTGGTTAACACTGGTTAACTAATATATTAATTAAGTGATACAGACTGCCTGGACTTTACAACAGAGAAATGTTTTAAGGTATGAAAATAACACGTAGTAATTGGATGTATTGAACTGAATTCAACTGTGTTTTTATGGACTGTCAGTTGCTATATTTGTACAGTTTCTCCCACTTCAGTCCGAGAGAGTGGTTGAGCTTCTTTTTACTCTCTTTGGTGTTGCTGAGCTTCTTTTTGGTTGCTGTTACAGACACAAAAATACTAAAAAAAACTTCTATACAAACGTTCGAAACTTACATTACATAACAAACGGCAACTATATTACTCTCTATTAGCACCCATTAGGACTTACGGAATCGAACTATGTGGGACAGCCAGACATTCAAATCTTTATCGCATTCAATCCTTACAGTACAAAATCCTATGCACCATAGCTAATGCTCCTTTCTATATTTGCAATCACATCATCCAAAATGATCTTAAAATTGCCTTCGTTTCTGCAATAGCCAAGTCCCATTATCTAAAGTTCCATTCTTAACTATCCTGTCATTCAAATTCACTAATCCAAGCGCTCTCAAATCACAACTCTCCCTTCTAACCCATCACGACGATTCCATGGCCTCGCGATCATCTGCTGTCTGATATAATCAGCTGTTTTCTTAGGACAGTTTTGAGACTCCAACCTTAATGGTTGGTTTATTACGACTGCCATCGCTGGATAGCAGTCGTTCGTGTAGATCGGGTCATGTGCGTTTGCGGTCTTCAGCCAACGCACACATTAAATCAGATGTTATCTGTTTTACTTATTGCATGTAAACATTATGCAGTTGTAAAAATCAATATAAATAAAAGCTGTTTTCAAGAAAATCGCGAAAAACTGAAAAAAAAAAAAAACCTTCAGAAGAATTGCAATAAAAATCGTAAAAATTGTGGGATTTTGTCCAAAACCTGACCAGATAGTGCTACGAGCGATTTTTCATTTCTGAAATATTCAACTCACTCCAGGCCCCACATTATACATAGACCATTCTGAAAACATTGTTTTTCTGATTCAGAAGACCTCAAAACATATATAAAGAGTAAGTAAAAATTAATTTTCATAGTCCTCTTTACCTTGATGCACATATTTCTGATGAAAATACAATTACGAAAATCTCTCACAAATGCAATATTTTCCTCTTTAACCAGAAATAAAGCTAAATAAAATGAATGGCCAACATAAATGATGGGTATTATAAATTGTCTAATAAAAGATAATGGTGAAATTTCAATGTATTTCAATTTTGCTGATCTCCCCAGCCTGTTATAATATAATAGGCACATATGAAATATTGCTGAATATTTTTCAGTTAAAGGCATCTACAACACTTTTAAGTAGTAGCAAAGGATATGTTATATTGGCCTACATTTCCTATAGAATTTCCATAATAATTCGGTTTTTATCTCTTGAAGAAGATGATGGATTGCATGTTCTTGGCATATTTCATATTTATACGGCTAGCCAGAAATTATTTTCTTTAAACTTTAGATTGATATTTTAAAGATGGCAATTAAAAAAAAAAGAAGTTTACCTGCAATTTCTTTTCCACTTATTAAATTCTACCAATTCTTAAATAAATTATAGATAAATTTAAAGTTTTCATTCCTTAGTTGTTATCTAAGCATCCGTATGTTTGTGGCCGCAAAACTCGAAAAGTAGTCGATGGATTGATTTGAAATTTTTACACAACATTGCATTTCTATATAAGAGTGTTTATATAACTTTTTATTCCGAAGTTCCCACGGAAACGGGAAATTCCGTTTCGCGAGGTTGGCAGAAATAGACGGAACAGACGCGTTGCGATGGTGGCGCCTTTCTCAACTACTTATATGTACCTCTGACCGCCACCAGTCTCGCGCAATATTAGTAGACAAGGTATTCCAAAACATCGAAACAAATATCAATTATCCGCATGGTTAAGCGGAAGAGCCATTCTAGCGGCTAAAAATGTCGACGTACTCGATATGAACTATATCATTCTAAACAGAATCGCAGGTGAAACAGTGACATTCAAAATTCAAAATTAGAGCACACTCTTAGCCACCGTACCTAGCGCATAGCGCCAAAACCGGTGCCTATGGTCACTTAGCCTTGCCTACTATGTAGGCAAGTTTCCATCCCTGCCACGTGGAGGCGGACCTCTACATATCCGTCTAGTCCGGCGCATTACCGCTACTTCTCGAGCAAACTGAACAAAGTCTTTAAAATTTTGAGCACTTTTCACTAACTCTTTACATTCTCCCGGCCAATTCTCTCCCCTCCTTTTCAGCTTGAATTCCATATGGATTCTTGCCTCGTCGAGGAGAGAACATCGGAAGAGAACGTGGAGCACTGTGTCCCGTTCACCGCACTCGCAATTCGGGGAATCTTTCAAACCCAACTCATGGAGCTTAGAATTGAACTCCCCATGGCCCGTGAAGTATTGCGTTACGGTTTGGGATAGCTCCAGCCATTGTATCGATAGTCTGTGACGCAAATTTGGGAAGAACTCATATGCGATTCTTCCTGTTTCTGCCTCATCCCAGCGTCTTTGCCACTTCCCAATCTCATACTCTCGGATCTTATTCCTTGCAAGAGTAGTAGGCATCTGATTGGACAGCTCCTCACCATCGAGGACAATCATGACCCCTTTTTTAAACTTATGGGTGAGGGCTCTCATCTCAATAAGGAGATCAAGCGGCAACACACCAGCGACCACCGGTAAGGAAGCCGTGGATGATGTCGCATAGGTCCTTGTTACAGAGCATAAAATTGCTCTTTGCATCCGCTACAGATTGCCGCTGTATTGCTGCATGTCAAGCTTGTCGGCCCAACAGTGACATACAAATCCACACGCTCCGTGATGAACCAAAGTGAAGTTGTGAATTTTTCAACGGAATTTCTTAATTCACTCGATGTTCCCGGATTACCGCCACACATTTTAAATTTGAAAATTGGAGTGCCAATTATACTCCGAAACATCAATCGGTCAAAGTTATGCAATGGTGCACCATCAATAGTTAAAAAATTGATGAATAATCTGAAGCAATAATTCTCAATGGACCTCATGAAGATGAAGACCTACTACTTCCATGAATACACTCATACCGACAGATATGGCTAAACGACTGGATAAACGACTTCAATTCCCAATACGCCTTGCGTTCGCTATGACTATTAATAAAGCACAAGGACAATCGTTGTAAGTGTGCGGTTTGAATTTAGAAAACGAATGTTCTCTCATGGGCAATTATATGTTGCTTGCTACAGAGTAGGTAAACCATCTGTTCTATATGTATATGCAGAAAACGGACAAAAAAAAAAAATGTAGTCCATTCACTAGCTTTACAATAAAAAAAACTTCCAGTTAAAAACATTTTCTCTTTCTTTCCTTTTAGTGCACAGCAACGCAAAGTAGGGTACTAAAGCGAATGATGTGTTTTGTTGTTGAATCTATGTTAACTATAATACTTCTATTTACTTTCCTAATAATTAAAATCAAACTGGGCCGCAGCAAAGTATGGCCGGGTTTAGCTAGTTTCTTATAAATATTGTTGTTTTTTTTTTGCATTTTACTTTTTCCTGAAGTTACATCGTGTATAAACACTTATCTAAAACTTCCGAACATTAGTCACTGCTGCTCATTATTTAACAAATCACTTCCAATGCCCTAAATAGTAATGCCTTCTTTTTATCAGAAATTCTGATATAAAAAATTCCATGGACCTAGACAAGGAGTACGCGACGTTGTTACCATTTTAATAAAATTTATTGTCGTAGAAATTGTCAGAAAACGTGTTGGACCCGTTTTAGACAAAATTGCAAAAAATTGAAAAATACTTTTCAGTTAAAAACGCAAACTTTTGATCATCCAATTTTCTTGAAACTCTGAATTTCCACAACATATTTAATTCTAATTAATATTATTTAGGTGTGTTGTTAATAAACTGAAATAGCTGTTTAGAGGAAAACTTAACCCCATCCTTTTACCCAAAGTGCCCCAATTAAAATGAATTTTTCCAGAGAAATGTTTTAAATAAAAGTTGTAGCTCTTTGTGTATGTGTAGTTGATATACGTACCTAATAAGTATCTACCTAACAAAGAAAATTGTTGGAGCCGTTTTAGAGAAAATTACGAAAAAATTGAAAAAAAAAAAAATCATTCAGTAAAGTGCCACTTCCGGTTGATGGATTTTGCCCGAAATCTTCGATGGGTAATACCTGAACTAAATTTCAAGTTTGAGCTTTGTCCAAACTTTTTCTTTTTGAGTTATTCTTTTTCACACATACGCATACACAAAGATCATTTTCTAAAAACCACTTTTTTGGATTCATAGGGCCTCAAAACGTGTATTTCCGGTGAAAACTCAATTTCGAAAATCTGCGCACGATCACAATACTTACTATTATTATTAGTAAGAGGAAGTAAAAATAGGAAAAAAATGAATTCAGACACTTTAGCTATCCTAAGGTTCCCTAAGGAGGCAATCCCAATCCGTACCTCTCGATACCGTGAATTTTGTTTCTTCTTTTCAGTTTAGAAATGCTACTCCAAAATCTTTTACATATAGTTGTAAAATATCTTCTGATTTGATTTGTTTAAATACGGAGGACTCCTTTGGAAGCCTCGTTGAAGGCTGAACCCTTGCCTTTCAATCGGTTTACTTTCGAGAAGATTCCTTGACGGCTGGAAAAACCCAGGTATCCTTTTTGTTACTTAAATGTTTAGAAGGGCTAATCTTTACTAATTTCTCAATTATTATAAATTATATCCTTTTTTTATGTATTTTTAATAATTTACTTTCTCTTAGTGCTGATTATTATTTGGTTTTCTTGAAGTTTTAGTAAAAATCACTCAGACTATTGGTATTATCTGTAGAATGAAGTTTGGTTTGAAAGATTAATAATTGAGTAAATTTAATTGAATTTTGTGACCAAATTGGGTTAATGCATTGTTTGAAAAATTATTGGTCTGATTACCATTATAAAAATTATAAAGATAGCATCATCAAGTTTGTGTTCAACTATTTAAACTAAAAAAACCTCCAAGTAAGTGCCTCTACTCTTTTTACTTCATCTTACCCTAAAGCTTACTTATATCCGGACCGACATTTCTCCGTACAATCTTTACATTATTGATGAGTCTGAACCCCTCACCACTTCACCACTCTTCACGATTTGTGTACCGCTTCTACATTCCTTTTGCTTTCTATAAATCATACAATTCATTTTTTTCTCATCTTCATAACTCCCTCTCTCTCTTGTATTTCCTTTCACTCTCTCTCTAACTCGTATAACGGCTCCCCATTTTCTTCACCCTTCCTACAATACTCTTTTAAATTCACAGCTACGTGAGCCATTAAATTATGAAGTAGGTTGGTAGCTAAAACACGAGAGAAAGAAGATTTTGGATATATAACGCAAGGTGGTTGCAAATATTGAGGTCACTTGGCTCTATTTTACCTCCACTAAACTCCTCTTGAACATACTACACTATTAATACTCTGCTATACGCTGCAGTATACTTTAAAAAAATAAAATAAAATAAAAATATTCTCCGCAGTCAAATAATGTTTTTTGAGCGCATTATTTAAAGTGTAATGTCTACAACATAAGATATACCGAATAAATTATAACTAACTCACATACATTTCTTGTAAAAAAAAAATTAGCAAATATCTCAAAGAATTGTCAAAATAAGGCCACATTTCAATTCTCACTATTTGCGAGGTAAGTATTGTAAGCCTGTGAATTTGGTGATCTCTATGAATTAGGTTTTGAATTTCATTTTCGTATCAGAGTATGTAGATTTTGAAAATGCGTTTCATTAGAGAGATGCATTTTTTTCTTTTTTTTGGCCAATCATATTTCTCAGAAATTTTTTTTAAAAAAAAGAGCTTCTGATCTTGAAACCTAATAACAATAAATATATAAAAAAAAAATTGAAATTATACTTAAAGGAAGCGTAATTGAAGCCAAATTTAAAAGTCCTTCGGATGTGCCCTATAATCTGTTTTCTCAAATTTCACACTTCTTACCTAAAGCCAAGATCGACCAGGCTTTCTCAAGTGATCACGATAATGATCTAGTGAGCTAGCAGAGCGTAATACAATGTTGTAAGGCTGTGAAACACACAGGATTTCTTTTACTACTGTAATGGAAGAAACAGTTTGAAGTAGATTTTATATTTTAAATAAACTAAAATAAATTCAGTTTCAAGGGGAGAAAGGAACATTGGCTGGAAAATGGGTAACTTCCAGGTAAAAGACACCGTTACAAGACAGGTCAAAGAACTTAGTCAGCATTGTCTTTTACCCCATTTCTATTACGGCAGGTTAATTACCAAGAGAAGCTTTCTAAGAAGAGTCTGCATTTGACATTCAACCAGTAATCATGGAGACAGAACATCAGTGCCAGTTAAACTGCTAAACATTTGAATTAATTCAATCTAGTTAGTTTCTATTATATTCATAAGCTTTTTACATTCATCGCAATTAACTTATAGTTGTTATTTTAAGAGATTATATTTTCTATTGTTAGCAGTGGTGACTACTTACTTATTTCTATAATATTTCTATCTATATCTTAAACATATACACACACACACACACACTGAGAAGCCCCTTTACAAAACCGCTCGTACTACCACAATACTAAGTTGGAATTGTTGCAATTGTTAGATTTTGTGTAGTGTTATTGGTATATGTGTTGAATGTGGTATGAAGTTGGTTGAAGATGGTTGAAGTGGGGAGCGAGCGTTGTTGAAAGGGCTTATGTGTATGTAAGGTTTAGAGTAAAGAGTATTAAGAAATTAGTAAGTACTATGTCACCCACTGGTTTAAAATAAACATATTACTATATAAATTCATTCAGAGATAATAAGTACATTTATTTTAAACCACTGATGACTTCAGGCTTATTTATTAATACCCAGTTCTGTAAAAGTTACAAACACATAAGACCTTTCAACAACGCTCACCCCACACTACAGCATACAACAACACATATACCAATAATAACATTACATTTTTATTATACTGAAACGACAGTTTACAGGTGAGCCTTTCGCTGCAGTTTCTCCAGAGCATTAAAAATGCATTTTCTCGGATAAATGTTTCTTATAAAAATAATAGCTCTTTATACATGAGCTACAGTTGGTATACAAAGTTTAATGGAAATTTTTTCATAATATTAGGTAAACCTAAAAAATTCATTCAGAGAATTTTATTTCTCGCTGCTCCAATTTTCTTCAATCTTGGATATATTGCAAAATATTCAATTATCCTCAACATCAGAAAGAATTGTGATTGGATTCCACAGGGCTGGAAAGCATCAAAGGTTTTTCTACGACATTTTGCCTCATTTTGTGAATATCGCCCGACACAAGGATGTCTTGTTTAACAACAAACTTGCTCAGAGCAAATCAGATTACATACTCAAGGCAAATCTTTATTATCTATACCCTATTTATCAAGACATTCTGATGATGGGCGAACGTCTTTGTATAAAATTTGGTGTGAAACACTCTTGCGAATACGATTTTTTTTTTTTCATAATAGTCTCCCTACCATGAGAAAATTTATTAAATAATTCTAAATGCTCTATAAAGAAATAATGCATGTAATTTTTTTTACAAATAATAATAAGGTTGTGATAGTTAAATTAATAAATTTAGAAGAGTAATTTACACAAAATGATAAAATGTAAATAGTTTTTTTGTTTTGTTTTTTATAACAAATTTGATGTATTCTATAACATTTGAAAAATCCCATTTTTTAGGAAACAACAAGGATTTATCAAGGGATTGCTTGTCTAATTGGAGTTGTTCTGAAAATGGCCATTTATGACCCATAGTCAGGACGTAACTTATGAAAGGTGCTCTGTATATTTCCAACATTGAACAGTTATAACAAGCGTGTAAAATCTTGAATTTCTTTTATTACAAGAGCATATTGGAGACTCTATTATATTACACTTATTTAAATACTGTCGGCATGCGCCATACCCTGACAATATCTGATATACTCGGTAGTCCATTTCTAATTCTATTTTCCTTCTATCTTTAATCTCAGGAAAGAATTATCATTGTTGTTCTCCCTTTTTTCAGTTTGTTGTCATCTCATTTCCCAATCAGTTTCACTTTCGGCCTCTAAAATACTTTTGAAATAAATTTTCGGATATTTAGTATAGGAATATTCCACACTTGTATCTTGCGCCGCTGTTTTTGCTAAATGTTCTATTTCTTCATTCTTTGCAAGTCTTGCATGTGCTTTGATCCACTCTCTATATTAACTATCTGGCCGCCTTTTTCTTCTACTTGAGCGATCCAACCGCGAATGCCTTCTATTAATGGTGAGTGTATTCTGTTGTTTTTTATTTTGTCTATTGTTATTTGACTGTCTATGAAAATATTTATATTTTGAATTAATTCGTTACTATTGAAATATATCCATTCCAAGACTTTAGCTATCGCAACAGCTTCGGCAGTAACATAGAACGTACCCCATATATTTGAAATTTAACGCCCCCCAATTCCGCAAGACTATCAAAAAATCAGCTTTAAAAAAAAAAATGTTTATATCTGTGCAATGAGTATTCTAAGTTTAAATACCAATGCTATGAACGCTTCTAATGTATAATAATATTATGAAGGTCGTAAAAATCATACATTGTACTGATGTGGTACTTAAGGGAGAAGAATGATGCCACTGTTTCCCTCAAAACCCCGCAAACAAAACCGCAAAAAATTTGGAGAAAAAAAATCATTCGGTAAAGTAGCACATACGGTTGATGATGGATATCGCACGAAAACTTTAAGTCAGATTTTTTGGTCCGGTTGAATAATTATAATCAAGATCTTTTTATGAGATATTATGATCGCACCTGCATGAAATATTAAGTTGGAAGTTTTGGTTGTTTAACACGATTTTCAATGAAAACTTCGAATACCATAACATTCGTAATGGTAACACGAAAGCAAGATTGATGGTTGTGAATGGTTGCAAATCATGAACACAGAAACTGACAAACACTATTTATATTTTGTGACATAGTCAGAAAGGTGAAAAATAGTTTTTAGAGAGTAGAGTGACTGAGCGATTAATGATGATTGTTGGATAGCATGATGAATAAAAAATGGTGGTACAGTTGGTTTTTCTGAGTTGCTTGTAAAGTGATATGAATAGTTAAAACTATTGCTTATTCTAACGTGGTGAACTAATGTTGCTTGGTTAAACTTTCAAAATATTGTATATTTTGTGCACATGCAATGTATATAATTAATAATAATAACAAAAGGTCTTTATTGATTTACAAGATTATAATTTGCCTTCTTTTTAATTATTTACAGTGACAGACAATTACTCATTGTCCTGAGACCGTCTGAGGGGTTGTATCTACTTTACACACTTCTATAGAAAATTAAAATAATTTAAGAGGATTTTCAAGGACATAAATTAATTAAATTGGTACAACATAAACATAAACATGATTTCATAAACCTAACAACTAAGTAAGAGAAAAATAAAATTCACTTTCTAAAATACACAGAAGATAAAATAAAATTCACTTTCTTAAATACGCAGAAGATAAAATAAAATTCACTTTCTAGAATACACAGAAGATAAAATAAAATTCACTTACTAAAATACACAGAAGATAAAATAAAATTCACTTACTAAAATACACAGAAGATAAAATCAAATTCACTTTCTAAAATACACAGAAGATAAAGTAAAATTCACTTTCTAAAATACACAGAAAATTAAATTAAATTCACTTTCTAAAATACACAGAAGATAAAATAAAATTCACTAACTAAAATACACAGAAGATAAAGTAAAATTCACTTTCTAAAATACACAGAAGATAAAGTAAAATTCACTTTCTAAAATACACAGAAAATAAAATAAAATTCACTTACTAAAATACACAGAAGATAAAATAAAATTCACTTACTAAAATACACAGAAGATAAAATCAAATTCACTTTCTAAAATACACAGAAGATAAAGTAAAATTCACTTTCTAAAATACACAGAAAATAAAATTAAATTCACTTTCTAGAATACACAGAAGATAAAATAAAATTCACTTTCTAAAATACACAGAAGATAAAATAAAATTCACTTACTAAAATACACAGAAGATAAAATAAAATTCACTTTCTAAAATACACAGAAGATAAAATCAAATTCACTTTCTAAAATACACAGTAGATAAAATCAAATTCACTTTCTAAAATACACAGAAGATAAAATCAAATTCACTTTCTAAAATACACAGAAGATAAAATAAAATTCACTTTCTAAAATACACAGAAGATAAAATAAAATTCACTTTCTAAAATACACAGAAGATAAAATCACTTTTAAAATACACAGAAGATAAAATCAAATTCACTTTCTAAAATACACAGAAGATAAAATAAAATTCACTTTCTAAAATACACAGAAGATAAAATAAAATTCACTTTCTAAAATACACAGAAGATAAAATAAAATTCACTTAAAAAAATACACAGAAGATAAAATAAAATTCACTTTCTAAAATACACAGAAGATAAAATAAAATTCACTTTCTAAAATACACAGAAGATAAAATAAAATTCACCTTCAAACGCAAACATAAAAGGAAACAAATACACAAGAATGGCAAATAATAATAATAATAAAACGAGAAGATCGTAGATAAATTAAATCAATGAAACACTTTTATGAGCTGATAACTGTATGCTGCTTTATAGTAATTGACCAGACTCTTCCAGCATTTCTTAAGTACACCTGAAATTCCAGTTCATTTAGATACTTTTTTGTTAAATATCTGATCCTAAATTCTCTTAGTATGGTTATCGCTATGAAGTGATAAACGCTTTCTTCTCCATCATCCAAATTACACATCATCGAACACAATTATATAATGTGTATAATTGTGCATGTATATTTAAAATTGTATTAGGTAGATTACAGTTACTGGCAGACTAACTCGGCGGCTATTGGAGGCTTGCTTCTATATATGTGTGTGTATGTAAATAGCCTATAATAAAGTATATAATGTTCTATTTGATCATCTAGTTGTTGGAAATCTGTGGAACTTGATTTGAAAGTTTTATGAATGACTTCTAAAACTGAGTTCACTTACAAATTGCTATTATAAAATAAACATGTTAAAGTTTGGCCAAGTGGCTGTGATTGAGAATTGTTAAGTTTACAGATGAGAAACTGTTAACTACATCTCTCTTCTGTTTTACTTACGTCCCTTCCCTCTTTAACAGATCTAACTTTGCTCATTTAATTAATTACTTTACCACAGCCTAACACATTTCTTGAATACATTTACATTATATTAAACGATTAATTATAATATTGTATAATCTAGTGTACATTTCGTAGTCACTCTTTTCATTATTACTACAAACTGTTCACAAATACATTGATGTTCATAATATAAATTGAACAATTTCCTGAATAATTTGTAGGAAAATCTTTACTCTTATTTTCATAAAAATGCAGTTAATTGGAGAATGGTCACAGTAGATAAGGCATTGTCAAACAGTTTGTAATTAAGTGATAATTAGGTTATTGAGTTTGCAAGGCAATTACCAATCTCGTTCTACAACAGAAGAGTAAAAATTAATTTTTGGAAAAAAAATCAGTAATCTTTGATGTTTATTTTGAATCACTCTAAAGAATGTTGAAAAGATTTAATAAGAATTATAAACTCAAGTTATTAAAATTGTTTAATTAAAATAGTCCACTTAAATTTCCATAATTTGAAAATAAATGGAAATATACAAAAATGCCAAACTTGACCGTAATCTGTAAGTGCTATCCACCTTTTATTATCTTTAAATTAAACTGCACTTTGATTTAAGGATAATTGAGGGTAGATGGCTCCAAGATGGAAGTCAAGTTTGGCATCTTCATGGATTTACTTAATACTTAAACACTTCAACACAATACCTTGTACATTTTATTAAAAACATAAAAATGGAATCCACTTATAAAATGCAAACGACAAGAAACCTTAGAAACCAGCATATCTCAGCATTTTTATGTTGCGTTAACCAATAAAAATTCATCTTTAGTTGTGTGATGGATACCAGAATAATATAATTATATAAATTATATATAAATATAATGAATATATAAATATAATTTGAAGAAAAATTATGATTTGAAAAAGAATGCAAGTTGGTTGGCAAAAAAGGGTAAAACCCACGTAGAAAACCACCGTTACAGAAGAGTTCATAGAACTTAGCCAGCTTTGTCTTTTTGCCCCTTCTCACAGGGGAGGATTTTAAGTACCGAGAAAGCATTCTTTCAAAAGGGGGGGAGTCTAAATTCTATATTCAAAGAGACAGTCTAATTTGGACATTCCACCAGTATTGCTCAAGTAGTCTAAGCTCAGTGCCAGTCATAAGTTAAAACATAAGAGTTTAATCTAGCTTGCTTCAGTATTTATTAATAAGCATATTATTGTGATATTGTGAAGTATTTAAATTCACTTAGAGAATAATATATTTATTTCAAAAACAGTGGTGATCTCTTGATTATTTCTTAATACTTCTATCTCTATCTTAAACATACACACTCACAAGCGCCCCTTTACAAAACCGCTCGAGCTACAATACTACAAACATACAACAACATCAATCACATTTCAGTTGCAACAATTCTTGGTTGGAACATGAACTACGTCCATATCTTTGCCCAAATATTTATTTACATCTTAAAAATTGTCACTGGATTATTGCTTTTAAATAAACGTTATTAATAGACATTATTAATTAACTATTTAAATAAACATTATTTACTGGAGACACCCTAGCAATAATCATATTTTTCTTAAAAAAATGCTAGTCAATTTATCTATATGTGTTTATTTTTTTTATGTTTTTTTTATTTTATTATTTTATATCTATATATATGTACATTATATATGTATAAAATATCTCTTGACTGATCATTATGACGTGTTATAGTAGCCCCACTTTTGTAAATTTGTTTTTTGCAGCAAAGTATTTCTTGTACTTTTATCATTGTTCATAGCGTTAGAAAAGCGATATATTATCGCTAATATATCGATGTATATCGTAATTTTATAGTATTTATATTATTGTTATTATTATTGTATTTTATAGTATTGTTATTTTGTTATAGTAATATGCTTCTCTATTTTAAATTTTGAATAAACACGTGATAAGGTTTTTTTTTCTTTCTTTTTTCGTAAGGCGCGTCAAGATCCATAATCATTGGTTCTCGGTGCTTTCTCAGGGGCACTCCCGGCCTCCAGGCAGTTTTCTTTTCTAAGCTAACTTGAACCCCAGGCCTCCGCGTTTTAAATCCAATGCGTTAACACTGACCTAATCCTAACCCAACAAGAGATTAGAAAGCTTCCAAGTATAGAACATTGAATTATAGGAATATTTACAGAATTTATTATTTAATTATTTGGTTTATTTATATTTTATTTAGTTAAGTTAATCATAAATCTCAGAGCTCGTCAACACTGCAAACGAACGTCCAACGAGAATGTGAATGCACAGTTTTTGAAGCTTAAAGGGGAGGGATTAGCTTTGAACACCTACGCGAAGTTCCCGGTTTCGGTTTCCAGCAATACTTAGATTTTCTCTTCCTAGGATCCTCTATAACTGAGTCACTGTCCGGTGATGGGCAATGTTGTCTGTAGCTAGGGAACAATGCTCCGGGGGGAGGGGGCCGGCAGTGCACTGAAAAGGCTCCCAGGGGGGCACACTAGATCTTTCAGGTCACAGTGCACTATCCCATAAAAGAATCTAATTTAATCTAATCTAATTTGAAGTTTAAACAAAAGAATAAGGTGAAAATCTTCAATAACAAAATACAATTATCCTAGTTATGGTTCTTGGATATGTTGGTATTTAGTTTATAAACATTTCTATAAACTTATATAAAGGGCCACATTATTTAATTAGAGTAAATTTGCATTTGAACTACTAGAAGAGTTATAGTGGAAACTACTATAGATAGACAAACATAAAAGCCGTATGGCCACATATGAATAAGGTGTTGCAAATATACATTGTGTGTGTGTGTGTGTGTGTGTGTGTCTGCCAGATGTTCTTCGCCCGCTCTCTCTCTCTCTCTCTCTCTCTCTCTCTCTCTCTCACTTTCTCTTTGTGATATCCTCTTAATTATATGAGATCTTTTATGTTGATTGCCAGCCATGTTTGTTCATATGTCTTATACAGACCTGGGCTTCCACAAACACTATAACTATGAATATATCATGCTCACAATCTCCAACATAACATTACTACTATACGTTGTGTAAATTTAATACCAAGTTCCATAATCAACTTCCATTTCCTAAATAATTGTCCCCCCTCCCTACAAATGTTACCTTGAAATTCTAGCCATATTGTAATTTAGTAATTTCATTCCCTATTCCCTTCATTTATTCTAAAGGATATTATAATTTTAACTATTTTCCTTCAAATCACTAAAATATTTATTTCACTTTTACAACTTACTTTATAATTAACTGGTACTGAAAATATTATACCACAAAATAATTGATTTAGTAAAACTTTACTGACATTAAAATTATCTCCACTCTTTCTAAAAGTTACCATATCATTAAATTACTCTTAATAATATTTCAAAACATATCTTGTATCTCGCAGGCAATTAAAAATAATAATTCTTTATAATTTTATAATAATTATTTTATAAACTAAACATAAAATAATATCTAAAGTTTACTCATATTAGTTTAATATAATTACAGCTAAGGTAAATTAAAATGTACATATAGGGAAAATTTTTCACTCTATATTTTCATTTTCACGGATACAAATTCTATTGAATTGCGTTGTAATTACTTTTATATACTTATACATAATAAACATACATGTATAATTATCTTAAAATAAATACAATATCATAAAATAGGGAAGAAATTAATTGGTTTTTAGAATATATACTGTCTGTACAAGGATCCAAAGAAAGGGATCCATAGCATACAGAGAGAGACAAAAATGACAGGACCACTGTCTCTCGGACTAGAGTCGGAGAAACTGCTTAAATACAGCCACGGGAGAGATAAAGTCATTATAGCAGAGTTCATACAGCAATCACTACGCGTAATAAACCTTTACATCTCACTACCATTTGTAGTGGAAGAAGAAATGCAAAAATAAATAGTTTTGAAAAATAATTTAAGTGAAATAATTTTGGCAAAAACAATTTTTATTTTAGACTCAGGTACTGTAATTAGCTATTAGGGAGACAAAGGCACAAGAATCCGTTAAATTAATACAATGCCACTTGGCTAACTGTTTTGTAAGAGAAGGAATTCTTTCGAACTGTCTGCGTTCTGCCTTCTAACAAGAATAGTCTGTGGTAGACACCGAAGCAGATCACTTCAGGAATCGCTATCTTAGAATCAGTGCAGTTCCACAATATATTAATAAGTTTATATCTTTGCAAATATAACTTGTAGTTATTATTTTATTAGAATATATTTATTGTGAGCAGTGGTGAGTACTTTCTTATCTGATACTTCATTCTCTTAACATATATACTTACTAGCCCTTTTACTAAACCGCTCATGCTACACCAACTACTACAACAAACTACATTACAAAAACAGCACACCAAATACATTTCACATTCTATATATTTTAGTGTAAAGTCCAGGCAGTCAATGTTGCTTTTAAATTATACAGTGTTCAACTTCACTTCTAGTTTATTCATCTAAACCAAACCTTTTTCTCTCCCTCATCACAAGTAATAGGATCCAAAGAGAGGGATCCATAGCAGAGAGAGAGAGAGAGAGAGACAAAAATGACAGGACTACTCTCTCGGACTAGAGTGGGAGAAACTGTTAAATACAGCGACGGGAGTGATACAAGTCTTAACAGCAGAGTTCATACAGCAGTCACTACGCGTCATCAACCTTTACCTCTCACCACTATTCTATATATTTTAGTGTAAAGTTCAGGCAGCCAGGGTCATTGATAACATTATTCAGAGTTCAGATATTTCTAGTTGATTAATCAATCTAAACCAAACCAATTTATCTCCTTCATTATATCCATTATACTGTCGATAATCGTATCCAAATCATAACCCCAATTTCCTAAATCGCATACTAAATGTACTTATTTCAAAACTATATAAATCGATGTGATGTAATCCTCGATTGATGTAATCCTCTAATATCAATACTGCAACTAATTTTTACTCCCCTAATAAGAGGAAGTATTACGATCGTGCCAGATTTTTTAAAATTAAGTTTTCACCGGAAATACATGTTTTGGGATCCCCTAAATACAAAAAAAAATGTTTCTAGCGAATGATTTATGTGTATGTGTGTTTCTGTGTATGTTTTAACAGAATGTCACAAAAAAAAATACGCAGAAAGCTTAAAACTTGGTATTCCATTTAGGTATAACCTACCAAATCAGACAGAAGATTTCCGGGAAAATCCATCAACCGGAAGTGTGCCACTTTACTGAATGTTTTGTTCAGTTTTACCGTGATTGGAATGTTGATTTTTCGGAATTCTGAGCGAACATTAGCGTTATGTTTTCCACTCTGAAGTAGCACTTCAGACAAATATACGATTTTACCATATACTTTTATAATATTCATACAAATTAGAAGCATTAATAGAATTCCAAATTTGAAGAAAATCGGTTAGCCGGAATCTGCGATTTTTACAGAATAGGTTTTTGAGGGTTTTTTTTTTCCGGAATTTTCTTGAAAACGGTTACAATGATTTTCATTAAACTTTGAGTGCGTGGTGCAAAGATAAATTGCATCACTTGTATTTGATACATTTTTCTGAAAATAATTTATTTTGAAGGGATAGTAGGGGGGTGTCTGTCAGTTACTTTAAATTTAAATTTGCATAAGCTTTTTTTTTGGTGTTTAACACAGAGCACTCCACACAAGACTGCTCACGTATACAAGTTAAATCCCTCCACTACCATGTTTATGGCCAGACTAACTAAATATTGTAACGTTGCAGTTTTTAAAGAAAATTTCTTATTTAATTGTATTTGTAATGTAATTGGTGTGTTGAGGTGTGTTGTGTGTTTGTGTGCTGGTAGCTTGTGGCGTGAGCGGTTTAGTAAAGGGCTTGTGAGTATATATGTTTAAGAGAGAAGTATCAGAAATAATCAAGAGATTATATTGTTTTTTTAAAATAAATATATTCTCTAAGTGAATTTAAGTACTTTTCAATAACATAATAATATGCTTATTAATGTACAGAAACTTATAACGTTTTAACTTATAACTGGCACTGATGTTTTCTGGTAGAATCTCTAGTTTTAGACTTTTATTTCGATTCGGGCATTCTGCGTTGAAATGCATTTGCCCGCAGAAACGACATGGAGATGGGGGTGTGCGAGGATTAGAAGTTTTCGAGGTGACAGCAAAAACAGTGGGGGATTTGTTTCCAAAGCCTGTACTTCTTTTTGGGCATTGGCAAAAGAAAGTGTTTCGTCTAATTTTTGAGGTAGCTTTGTTCGTACCTCATTACGAAGTGGTTGATGAAGTGACTTCAAGAACGCATCAGTGGCCAGTTTGTCTAAAATAGTTTGTAAGGCCTCGCGAGTGTATTAGCTTGACCTTTTAAGCTAATGGCTGACTGGATATGTCTAATTCTATCCGCGAAGGTTTCTGGAGACTCTGTGGGACGAGACTGAATATTATGCATTTGCTGTAAGAGGACTAGAGAGGTTTTCTCCTTACGAAATCGGGCTAGAAGTCGCTCTGAAATTAGAGGATACGTTATATATTCTTCAGAGAAGGAGAAAGTCGTGTGAGTGTTTCACGCCAGATTTCTCTAATAGCCTCCAAATGGCGCTCTTCATTTACAGAGCAAAATCAAGTATTTTCTGCATCCACATTTGAGTTTTTCAGATTTCTCCAGGTACAAAATAACTGGAAACTACTCAAATCTGGAAACAATTTTTCCAAATTTTTTTGAATGCCAAGAAATATTTTTACAGCTCGCTGCCAACTGTAGCTCTCCACTTTTCCTCATGATGCTGGGTCATCACTGTCTCTGCCCACACAAGAATCGAACTCTGAATTCTCTCTTGTAGGCTTCTCTGAATTGCTCTCATTCTCTAGAGTAGAGAGCGTTAGCATCTAGACCAACGCAAATGCTCCCCTAATAAAAAAAAAGAGCCTCCTTAACTGGCCTAAGCCATCATTATACACATTACAATACATCATCGTTTGTCCAACAGAGTTAATTTTGAAATTTGTTTTGGCAGGGTTAATTTGTAAATCTAATCATTTAGGGTTATATCCATATGGTCAGCTGGAGGCTAGAAGCTCAAAAGGGAAGGTTGATGTAAAACTCTATAGAATGAACCAGTAGTAGGTATTTTAAATCAATAAGGAGTGGCGATTAAGCATTGTCGATCAATTTTTATAAAAGAGTTTTGCCAATTAAAAATATCGAAACGCACAAGCTTTGGACTTAACAACAAATCTAAATAAAGTTTATTTTCTCTAATTTGTTTAATGAAAAGTTATTAAAATGGGTTCTATTGACTCAACAATCATTTATTTTCTATTATTAAGCAATATACTCGTAATTAAAATATTTAACAAAGAAAAAAAAGGAAAAAGGAAACAGTTTATTTTTGGATTTTCAGAGTAAATTCTGGGAAATACTTTCATAAATTGTAGAGAGAATGCTACAGCCATCAATTGGCTGATATCGCCTAAAAAAAATCATGATTTATATCAATATTTCTTCACGCAGACCGTAGGCCAACATAGCTGTTAGCGTAATTGCTAGCAGTAATATATCAACAGGGATCTCCTCCCACTATGTAGCCGCTGCTCTTCGCTATTAATACCTAACAACCCCATTCATTCCCTGGCTGACCCATACCTCTTCTACTTCTTGCTCACTCTTCCTTTTTCACATTTCATCATCAACCGCTTTTCACATGACTTCCTTTCACAGCACACACACACACACACACACACACTCCTTCATCACTTCTCATGTTTTACCCTGCTTTACAGAATTACTTCTCCATTTTTTACAATATTTATCTTTATATATCTAAAAATTATTTTATTTTTAAATTACTGCTTGATTCAAGAATGAAGAAACTAATATTAAATATTTTAAGACAGATTAGACTCTAAAAACTTGAAAAAAATGTTTGATATTCTAGCTAGACTTACATAGGCAGAGAAGATTGTTGACTAGCTTCCTCCGTCATAAGGAAGAAGAACGCCGTTATATATTCACGAAATGACTTTAATATCTTCAATGGATTAGGTTGACAGAATGGCCCATTTTAAAGGACAACAAATGCTCCCGGAGCTTGGTAACTGAAACCTCCCGGAGCTTGGTAACTGAAATTACAGTATACGTGTCAAGTTGACCAATCCACTGAATCCCCTCTTAAGCATTCACTAAAATTAAATTTTTTCCGGTAAAATTCGGCAACATTCTTATCTTTAAGACTTCTAGTAAGAGATCTAGTTCAGAAGACTTTATGATAAAGTAGTGCTTTATGATGACTGAGCTTCATTAAACTTCATTTATATTAAACAAAGTTACGCGATAACCAATTAGAATTGGCAACATCTATGTTCTGATGAAGTTGTAGGGAGATATGGGTCTTTGTTCTGGATCCCTGTCTTGCTTTTGGATTTTATGAAAAGTTAATATATTGAGTAAAACAATATATCAGTAATTACCTCTTTCTATGAAACCTGATCGGTGGTTGGACGTAGAAAGCTTAGTATTAAGGAAATAAGGCATTCACTATTACGCGAAGTAATAACCAATTGTTTTGTATGATGGTGCCCATGAAATATTAGCTCATTTTTTCATTTCACTTTGCGTTATATTGTTAACTATCACTTAATAATCTAGTCCCATGCTTTCATTTAAAGTGCCAGTCAATGGGCAGAATCCATTAACACTACAAAAAATTAAGCCTTTCAGGATATTCAACTTCATACTCTTATTATTTTTGTTATAATAGAAGATTTTAATCATTGTTAAACATTGTTAAAAAATATTTAATTTAAAATTTAAATTGTTTAAACTCGTAAACATGAATAAATATTGTTTAAAATATAATGAATGTGTCAGCTGGATAGATAAACGAGCTGAGAAGTGTTAAACTTTGTTACACCTGTATAATATACATTAACATTGTTTTAAAGTTAATTCTATTTTCTTCTTCATTCTAAAGGACAAAACAATAGAGAAATATTGTTATAGGAAAAGGTAGTTGACAATAATAATGGCGGTGATAATGTAAGAAACGGATGTTAATAATAATTAGTTGTAGTAGCGTTGTGGATGTCATACTAAACAATTCTAACCTACACTATCTCATACTGTTAATACAACTGTTGAATTATTTGCGAGTAACACGTTATAAATCTAAACAATATAGCTGATCTTCATTCATAAAGCATTATCTCAGAGTATAAGATACCTAACTGAATAATCTGCTCACTTCTGTCGCTATTAATTTATTGAAATATTCTGATTTATCTTTTAGATGTTGAATACTTTTAATACGTAGATGTTGAATACTACATTTAGACTAGACAGAAGATTTACATTCCAAATATGAGTTCATAACTAAATTAGTTCTTAATAATTGCAATAATACCTTCTTTGTTAGTGATTATACAAATGAATCTTTAGAGATTCTGAATGCTATTGTCAGTGCCAATAAGCAGCGCGCGACCAAACGCAACAGTTCTGCGTTTATTTAATATTTTAATATTTTCTTAATTACATTATTATCTTTTTTAATAATTATCAACGTAATAATTATTATTTAATATGTAATATAAAATTAGAAATAAAATTGAATATAAAGAATAAACTTTGTTTAGTTGAAAGATGGTGAGTTACATTCGCACAAATTTAAGACAATCGGTTAACACGAAACAAATATCGCTTAATATGAAAAATTTCACTTCTCGGACGAACAAAATTTACCTATTTTGTGCAGTCACACATCGTCACGTAGATTTTTTTGGCTTATTACTTTCACTTACTCCTATAAGAGGAAGTATTGTAATCGTGTCAAATTTTCGATATCGAGTTTTCACCGGAAATATCCGTTTTGAGGTCCCCTGAGTCCAAAAAAGTGGTTTTTAGCAAATGGTCTGTGTGTGTGTGTGTGTGTGTGTGTGTGTGTGTCCGTATGTGTATGTAGGTGAACAGCATAGCTCAAAAATGAAAAATCGTATAAAGTTCAAACTTGATTTACGTTTAGGTATCACCATGGGATCTGACGGTGCGTTATCTGTCAAAATTCTCAACCGGAAGTACCACTTTACTAGTTGGATTTTTACGTTTTTGCGATTTTCTCAAAAATGGTTCCGACGATTTTCTTCAAACTATTTCAACTACACATACAAAAAGCTACAACTTTTACTTGAAACATTTCTCCGGAAAATGCACTGAAGGCACTTTTGGGGGAGGATGTGGGGTGTTTTTAGGTTTTTAGATAGTCTAAATTGACTATTTCGTTTTTATTAGACAATTCTGCCATTTAAATAATGTTAATTAGAATTAAATATGTTGTTGAAATTCCGAGTTTGAAAAAAATCGAATAACCGGAAGTGCGTTTACTTTAACCACTTTACTAAATGATTTATTCACTTTTTCAAAATTTTCTCAAAAATGGCTCCGACGATTTTTATGAAACTTCGTATATAAACTAAACATGCAAAGATCTACAACTTTATCTAAAACATTTCTCTGGGAAAATTCTTTTAGGGGAGGGTTAGGGTTAGATTTTCATCTAAAGTGCTATCCTAGTTGATTATACATTCTATCATCCAAACATAATTAGTTAGAAATAAATGGATGGCTGAAATTCCAAGTTTCAAGAAAATTAGTAAACCGGAAGTGCGCTTTTACTGAACAGTTTTTTCAGTTTTCGACGAATTTCATTAAATTGTGGTACACAAACTATAAAATTTGTCAATTATCATTTTGAGAACTGGAGTAAGAGAAAGTTGTGTGAGTGTTTCACACCAGATTTTTTTTATTCTTTAGACGGAACAAAATTAACAATGGCTGCCACTGTTGTTAGGTTTCCGCTTGTCTTTGAGTAGGTAAAGGCCCCGCCATTGTCAAAACATTTCAATAAGTTTTCGAATTCGGTGAATTTTGTGTTGTTTTTTTTTGTATTTTAATACATAAAGTTATTTTGTTACGTGTACAATGGCAGAGAAATCGGGACGAAAACACACCGCTATTTTATCGTTTAATACCGAAAAAATATTTCGGTCCCTCAGTTTCGTGCTAAATGTTTTTCACTGTATTTTTCTTAGTGCACATTATAGCATTAGTGCTTCATTATTAATGAAGTCATGGTATTCGAATAGTTATGATCACCACAATCTGATTCGACTTCTTTGTTGTGGCATATTATCACGGCGATTGGGTCTGCAGTGTTGTAAAATATCAGAAATTTTTTCCGTAATAGTCTGCTTCATTTTGTGAGTAGTTTCAGGTGTGCGTGTATCTCAGGGTTGTCTGGGTGAACAGTACGATAAGACAGACTTGAAAAGGGCAAAATTAGTTGGCAAACTGTTGAATGTAAACCGACTTTTTTAAACTCGACATTTATACATTACTTTTCAATACAATATTCTCTTTAACATATAGGTGCTGAAAAGCAAAGTGCTTATAAAAAGGCTCATTTTTCCAAATTTCATGTTTCCAAAAAAAATAATTACAAATAATATTTAATTAGTATACCAAATTTAAGAGAACATTAGAACTGTTTTCGAGAAAAATTAGGAAATGTGATTACAAACAAAATTTAACAAACTTCAAAATTCTCGCCGATTTCGACCGAAACCCTCGTGTTTATTCCCCTAAGATGGAATGTCAAGTTTGAGCTTCATGCAATTTGCTGAATAGAAATGAAGCGGTATGTCATCATCAGGCTGTCTAAAAGTTCGGACAGCAACCGGGCTTCAAATCCGGATAGCAGAAGCAGTAGTATTGCCCTGGTGCCCTCCTGGAGATTGCTCAGACGTTTGACCGGGTTCGGCATGAAGGTTTGTTGTGGAAGCTTAAGGGGTCCTTCCCTCTACCTACTATATGATCCTAAAATCATAACTGTCGTCAGATCGTTCCTTCTGGGTTCGTTCTGGCTCCTCCAGATCTTCTATCTTTCCAATCCATGCAGGTGTAACCCAAGGTAGTGTCCTTGCTACTCTCCTATATATTTTCTATATTGCAGATATCCCTTCCCACCCAAAAACAATCCTTCATTCCTACGCTGATGACACATGTGTTATTGCTCCAAATCCCGATCCTGTTTCCGCATCCCGTGCACTACAATCCCATATCATCTCTCTACAAGACTGCTTATCCGGTGGAGAATAAAGGTCAATCCCACTAAAAGCAAATGCATATCCTTCACCCTCCGTCGCGCTATTCTCCCGCCTATCCTCGTTCATGGGACCATAATACCGACAGTCGACAAAATCCGAT